>FLMG01000355.1:104726-208348 GCA_900088475.1 Hyphochytrium catenoides
GCTCTGGTGCCTATGGAGTCGTGGTGGCAGCGACGGATTCGGAGTGTGATAAGCAGGTACCATTTAAAGGTAGTCTCTTGTGGAGCCGTTCGAAAGCTCTAACTCTTGTTCTAGGTTGCCATCAAAAATATTCAGAAGGCCTTTGACGACTTGACTGACGCGAAACGTATTGTGAGAGAGATAAAGCTAATGCGCCACCTTGATCACAAGAACGTACTAGGTAAAGTAACTGTTCACTTTTCAATCCCAGAGACAGCAGCTAAGTTCTTATGCAGGTGTGCTAGACATCATCGAGCCAGCAAGCCTAGAAGAGTTCGAGGATGTGTATATTGTAAGCGAACTTATGGCCACAGACCTTCACAGAGTTATTTATAGTAGGCACGCTTTAAGCGATGAGCACATAGCGTACTTCATGTACCAGATGCTATGTGCTCTAAAATACATTCACAGCGCCGGGGTAATACACAGAGGTATGGGATGCCGCTATCCTCTGCAGGAATCTTCCAATCTAATGGACGCGATTACTGTTCACTGAACAGACCTCAAACCCAGCAACATTCTACTGAACAGCAACTGCGAGTTAAAAATCTGTGATTTCGGACTCGCAAGAGGAGTAGCGCCTGAGGAAAATATGGAACTGACAGAATATGTTGTCACGCGGTGGTACAGGTCCGTGCTAGCAACTTTAAGACAAGCTACCAATACTCCCTAAAGCTTACTCTCGTTTCCATGATAGAGCGCCAGAGATTATGCTTGGGTGTATGAAGTACACCGCAGCTGTAGATGTCTGGTCATTGGGCTGCATGTTTGCCGAGATGCTAGGCCGCAAGCCGCTGTTCCCGGGACAAGACTATATTGATCAACTCCATCTGATCATGAATATTCTGGGGGCTCCCAGTGACGAGGAGTTGCACTTCCTGACCAATGCGAGGTATCCTGTGCTCTGTTGTACTAAGGTTTACGTTCGCCTGTGCCTGACCCTGAAATTGTCTGTTCCCATCTGTGAACATCGTAGAGCTCGAAAGTTTATGAACGCCGAGTGGCACAAGCGGCGGGGCCAGCCCGTTAAGCATTTGAAGGATACTTTCAAGGATGCCAATCCTCAAGCGATAGATCTAATGGAAAAAATGCTGGTGATAGATCCCAGCCGAAGACTAAGGTAGACTACGGTACAATAACTCATTACAGCTTTATTTTGATCCTCTCTTTCCTTCCGTAGTGTTGACGAAGCCTTAATTCACCCATATCTGGCCTCCGTTCGATCGGCTGTTGATGAGACAGTTTGTCCGAATGTGTGGGATTTTGACTTCGAGCAAGCAGGTTCGTAGGGCATTCCCTTACTCCTTTCACTGTGACATCTATGCTAATGCACTTTGCCAATGATAGATCTGAACAAGTTCGCTTTGCAGTGCCTTATTTGGTCAGAAATGCTGTTCTTTCACCCACAGGCACTGGGTGACAACATGGCGAAGCTACCGCCAGAAAGCAAGAAAGCGGCTGAGAAATCTCTGAAGGCGCGGGCTGAGTTCGACGCCCAAAAGGCTTCGCAAAGTAAGAGCGACAGTCTGCCAGACCACAAAGAGGAAGAGTTGCCAGGCGGCAATCCTCCCATGCGCTTGCGGACAGAAACTTCGGCAGATGTCAGTGAATAAAAGTACTATGGTCCTCGCAAGCAAATTGTCGAAGCAGCTACTCTGGCCGACAGGAGTGCCCGACTTCGAGTCTTTCAAGCGGAGGCTGTGACGGCCCGTATCGGCAATAAAGTTGGACGTAGCTCTTAAGAGCAAGGGCCATAATGAGTAGCCTTTGGGCTTTCTCCAAGGGATTCCTCTCCTTACGCAGATGTCCCCATGCGAAGTTGGTCCTGCCTAACTCATCAGCTCGTCTTATTAGAGAATGATTAGAGGAGAGGAATGGAGGAAAACCTTCGACATGCTGCTGCCGGAAGATTGGATAGTATTTGGTTGCTGGCAGAGACCTGAAAAGTTGGTGGTAGTGAGCTCTTATAGCATAAGGTGTCGTTAGGGGATCCTTGCAGACCTAGACTTCAACTACTTTGTAAGAGGAGACAGCCCAGACAAAAAGCTGGCAGAGCAAAAGGAGTGGGACTTCTCCCGCTGTATCAAAAAATCCTTTCAAAGATAAATTGACAGAGTTCCAGACTGTTGAAGGTGACCTCGATACACCGTAGAAGTGAGCCGTGACAGAGAGTTGCTCCGAAGCCTATCAGCAGGTGCTCGAAAGCAGTATCTCCATTGGTTCCTACTATGCTGAGCCTCAGTTGCATAAAACAATGAGCTCCATGGTCAAGGATATAAATCAGCTTCGTAGAATCTTCCGGTCGGTTGCTAGGAGAAGTTCGTCGATGAAAGACAGTGAAGTGTAAGGCAGTGCCCTGTGCAGAACCGCGATGTCTGCCACTGAGGACCCATCCTTACGGCTGGCAGTCACCGAGGACTATAGTTCGGGACCACGTTGGAGCGACATGCCAAACGTCCCAACAAACTAAATCTCCATAAGCAGTGCCTGCGTGCCTGCACACTCCTAGTCCCCAAACACATTGTACTGTTCTCATTCATCAACGTCCTAGCTTGTAAACAGCTCGCAGTCTGCAGACGTGGCGATGTCAAAGATGTCGGCTTCTTGCAGCAAGGCGGGACAGGCGCGTTCGCGACTCTTCTGAGAAGCGAACGATGTTCCCTGTTAGTCGACGTAGGGCTCTTATGTCTAAGCTGTACTGAGGGTACTGTACAGCCGTGCAGAGATGAACTACAATAAGAGGCGCTCCACACTTCCTAAGGTCGTTATGGTGACGTTGAAGGCAGTAATAATAAGCGGCCTCCTCCAGTTGAAGTGCCGTTATCTTCCCGCGCGACCTACGAGAACTGTTCGCATGTTCGCTCCCTGGTTCTGTCTGTCGAGCTCCAACAAGCTCCGCCTCTTCTCCTGCTGCCATTGGCAGGTCTTCAGTCAGAGCCTTGGAGCACTGCGGAGGCATTTCTTGATCGAGTTCGATCATTGCCAAAACCGTACCGCCCTTGCGCTCGCTCTGGAAGAGGACTTACACGTTTCCTATCAAAGAAGTGTACTCGATGGCTCTCTTAGGATCGATGGTGGTGACAAGAGAGATTGCCTAACAAAGACCCTGTCACGTTGCTTATTACATTGGACTGAGGCAACAGATCACGCCAACCCATTTCCGACTCATGACATCGTCGAGCTCTTGGTAAAGGAACCGGTAAAGTCGTGGCTCTCGATATGGGATTGCTCCCGGCCCCGGACGGAGCTTTGGCCCAGAATGGCGCACCCTAAAGAAGCGTTCAGAGTCCCTTACGATTCCACAAAATATGTGAGATGCGGTTTCCCTACTCTGCTCTCTAGTAGTCATCACTAAAGTCTATTCCCACTTGCCCACT
This sequence comes from Hyphochytrium catenoides, assembly GCA_900088475.1. Classification (NCBI taxonomy): domain Eukaryota; class Hyphochytriomycetes; order Hyphochytriales; family Hyphochytriaceae; genus Hyphochytrium; species Hyphochytrium catenoides. The sequence continues at coordinate 108,143 of FLMG01000355.1, forward strand.
CATCGTAGGGACCGCCAAAGCCGCCAGAAGATGCAGAGGCCTTCGTGAACTTCATTGACTGGGAGATGTACTCCGTGTTTCTGATCGTAATAGACTCCATTGGGACAGTTCTCTGGGTAAGTCTGCTATCTTCTTTTGGAAGCGGGTACCCAGGCCGAGGGAAATTAGCTTCTTCGTCCCCGTCCGAACTGCCATTGGACTGCCCATATTAACCGTTCTTCCACAGTTTGCTATTGCCATGTCGCTGCTAAAGCATACACGGGTCAAGTGGCTGTCTCCCTCCATCCGGATGAGCCTTGGCGTTGCATACTGCATGGTCAAATTCCTCGTTGTGCGAAACCTATGGAGTGGCACCGCCTATTACGTTATCTGCACTGTGTCGATGATCCTCTACCACCTCTATGCCTCCCAAGCCGTCATGTTCTCCTCTGGACCCCTGCAGACGCTATTCCGTAACCAGAAGAGTCTCTATCCGGTGCAGACTCCAATGCAAGTAAAGAAGCTGCAGAACGCAGTCACAGCTTTCGCAACTGCGGTGTATACCTGGGTGGAAGGGAAGCTATGGGCCTTGCTACGAGTTCTCTTCTCTTTGAAGGTGGGCTGGATGCGTTATGAAGTAGTGGACGACCATGAAGTACCCTTTGTAGCCCAACCAACTTCTTCTTCAGCGGAGAGCAATAGCACAGCTAGGCCAGAGTATAATGAGGTGTCTCTTCCGGTTCAAAGGGGGAATGCAAGCCCCCGACAACATCCTGTAGCTCTGACTCAAGGCAGTCCTAGGAGACAGTACCAGCTACTCTCTATGAAGGAAGGAAAACTCCATGTCTCGATAGATGCTCTACGGTGGAACAGGGCCTTTGTGTCTGAGTGGCGAAGCACTTTGGAAGACTATGCGCTCTGCTTTGTAGAGGAGAGGCTGTCATCACTACGAAACAAGGAAGCCAGGATCATGGTCAGAATATCTCAAGATGGGTTGTTGCAAGCTTTTCTGACACAAGTAAGTGCTGAATAGAGAAGATTATAACGTGACTAGGCACTTGTGCTAAAGGCTGGCTCTTTGATTGTCCATTCACAGGTGCCTACGGTTGAAATGCTGGATCCAGCTTCCGATAGCAAAGACCATTCAACTCTTTTTGAACTCATTATGCGCTTTATGGAAGTCGGATTGCCAAAAGGAAGATCTTTGTCAAAGTCCAAGATATACTACTTCTACTCGGATTACAAGCGCTTTGGCTGGCAGCTATCACTTGTCCAAAAGCAAGCCATACATCGGCTGCTTGTGCAGCTCAATCATTGTGGAGTCGGCCCTGTCGAGGATGAAGAGGTCGACTTTAGCTCCACTCCTCTAGATTCAATGGCATTGCCTCTAGCGATGCCACCACTAAGGGCTTTTTGGTGCCGAAATTTCGCTTCCTTGCCTGTAGAGCAATGGCTTGAAGCAACTCCTCCGAGAGGAGCCAAGAACAAAGATACCGCGATAGGAAAAGTGTTGGACTCGATCTTCTAGATAAGTACTTCGAGTGGGGAGTCTAGGAGAGAGGCTCACAGGGATTATTGTGCTGGCTTATGCTTAGCAAACGTTTCCGGGGAAGCCCTGCCTAGTGGGGATGACTGGACAAAGGCTTGGATTTGTCGGAGAATTGGTGTCTGCAGCTCCTATTGAAACTATTAGCAGTGTTTGTGTACATAGAGTTGACGGTCAAAGGCATGTTACCTCAGGAGGACTATCCTTCTTAGTGATATAGTTGTAAATATCGATTGTCTCCTGGTTTAGAAGAGCTTCGTACTGATCCAGCTCATCCTCTTGGAGACTGTCTACGTGCTGCTCAGACCACTTTGCCAGTAGAAGGTCCACTTCGAGTCTGACAGAGAAGAAATGAGTGTACGAGAAGGTTAGGGCGAAGCGCTATTGGTAAGAACAAGGCGGCGTTCACTTACAGCCCTCGCTGTTTGCTGCGGTAGATAAGGCGCTTTCTTCGAGCAATATCTTTGTCAATCTTTTGGGATCCCTGGCTGTTTGAAAGCTCACAGTAAGGCATCTTTGAAGCATGAGGTGCTTGCGAATCTATCTTCTCACCTGGAAGCAGGATATTGCTCTCGCACCTCAAAGTGTCGCATCTTCATGTCAGCATATCTTTGTTTAGCACGAGACTCTTGCTCAGCTGATAGTTTCCCGAACTCTTGGCTTGACGAGCTGAAGCAGCGCACTCCAGTCGAGGTCGCGTTTAACTGCCTCCTTACTGGAGCTACTAGCCAACGAAGCGAAAGCCCTCCTTTCATCTTGCCTGATAACTGTGAGTCGAGTAGATATTGCCGCCGCCTCGGACAAAGCCTATGACTGTTCGGGTTTAGCTCTCTCCCTCGCTAACGTAGGACGTTCCAACTCACCGAGTACTGATCAGCTGGTACGTCTCCAACTCCTATAGCTGCTATTGCGAAGAGGAAGAAGCTGGATATAGGTAGGTGTGGACCGGTGAAGACTGGTACGAGAAGACCAAGGGTCTGATGATGAGGGCTGATGGAGAGGAGGAAGAGTGATGAATAATGAGGACATCATCACCTGTCATTCTGACGCACGAAGTTTCTGCGCCTCTGTCTACCTCTTCTCTAGCATGTGAAACTCTGCCATCTTGACCTCTTGACGAGATCAAATACTGAACAGGTCTAGGAATGTCTAGTATAAGTACCCTCCACCTGCATATTATTCTAGATATTGTATGTCTAGATGTCTAGACTCTAGATCTCTTTGGAGATTAGGCTCTGCAGATGCATTCCGTAGATATTGGCGGCCAGTAACTTATAGTGAGGCTCAGCGGCTCAGCGCATGAAGGAGACGGCGCTCATTCTGTGCGTGCGAAACGCCGCTGATGAAGAAGCATATTATACTTGGCGGTGAAGGACAGAACCATCTGTAACACATAGGGTTAGTCAAAAGGTCCACGTGCTGCGAGAAGTAGCGGGAAGGCCTCGCCCAAGTTGAGAGCTTTCTACCTCCTACTGACTGCTGAAGTATGAAGTCCTTGGGCTCCCTATTCAGCACGATGATGACGCTATGTCCAGATAAGGTAAACTATAGCCAATCGAGGTCTCTTCCACATCTGATGGCCAAATCTACAGATTGCAGCCTATGGTACTTGTGTCGTCAATGCAGAAAGCACGGGTTTGACCCATAATTGCTGCCAGAAGGAGTTCGCAGCACTCCGCCAATGCCTCCAAACCTGTGTAAGTTTGACTGATGCGGCGGCCTTCCACTCATTTACTAGTCTTGACTTCTGGCGCTTGCAGGTCCGACAGCAGAAGTTAAAGAAGTAGAAGTCTCAGAAGGCATAGCTCTTCTAGATCAGCCAACTGGCGCATGGCCACTATTGACAAGTGCGACGGATTATTCCGGCAATAGCTATGACTCTTTACTAGTAGAAGAACCCACGAGGAGGAGCTCCACTGTTACTGCTTGGGATACAGTTGCGCAGAGCCATAACAGGGCACCACTCCCTGCGCAAGAGCGACAGAACGGCGGTCTATCTTTCTCGGATGGAGTTGCCCTTCCCAATTTGGCAGATGCCACGCTGCACTGTTAGGCAAAGCAGAGGAAAAGAAACAGCGAAAATTTGGCTTTCGATGCAGCCTAGAGATGCCCAAAGGTTTATATCAACGATGGCTACTTTTTGAGGAGAGTACCTAGTGGAACAGTGCTAAAAGTCACCTGAGCGCTAGGGCTCAAGCACATAGACCGTTAAAAGGCATGCAGCCTACCGACTTAAGCGGCTTCGATTAGCCTCAATCTCAGATTGGATAACTTACTGGCATATGGCGAGGATTGCTTGATAGCTTCTAAGAAGTCGAATGCTTGTTATCCCCTGCGAGAGAGTTATGTGGTCCCTCGAAGCTCAGGAAGTATTGCTAAGAGCTGTCCATGTTTGGGTTGGCAATCATCCCGGACTTACATATGATCAGCCCCAATAACCTCCATGTCGTATGGGCAACGGCACTTGATTGGATGTAGATGGAGTCCTCCGATAGTGTATACCGATCTGGATATGCCGTCCAAGTCTCACATGGCCTCTACTGCACCTTAGCATGTCCACCACGCACTAATTCTAGGATCTAAACTGATAGTTCCCCCTCTCGCCATGTCAAGCTGTTCCTGTTGACACATGTCCTGCGCCTCAAATGATGTACCGAAACATAATAGAACCGATCAACATCACGTAGCTCTCATCAGCATGACGGGTGTGGCGCCCACACACGGTGGCGCAGGAGGTTGCCTTGGTATACAGCTATCGGATGATGTGTCATTCGCTATCTTCGAAGAGGCACCTCTGCATTAAAGATGACATAGAGCTATTCCTCAATCAGAGTCTAGCAGAAGCATGGCCTTACTTCTTATGCCTCGAGGAAAGAAATCTAATAGATCATGCCGAGCTAAGTGCTTGGTCTTTGCCGAGGCGACACAATCATGGGCCAACATGTGTACGCAGGAAGAAAGAGGAACTGGGGATCTAGCCATGTTGTACATCTTACCGTAGTCCTGTAAAGCTGTATTCTGCCGATAAAAAGCCATAGAACTGTGTTGGTTGTAATTTTGCTACAACTACGATGACCTTCCTCTTCACAGTTTCTTGGGTGTGCATCAACAGCAAAAGTTTTAAAATTGCTACTATAAAGAGGCACGATGATAGATAATGCTCTCGCCTGGCTGTTCCATGGGTGGTAAGTGCTACGCCCGCTCTGCTACCAAGATGCGCTGTCGAGCCAAACCCTAGGAGGATGGAAGGTGACAGCTCGTGATCACAAACCTCTCGCTCGTAGCAGAGAGAGAAAGAAGACGTGATAGGTGGTCAACCTCTCCTTTACAGAGCATGATGATGCTCTGGGGCACAGTTGTGATACTGGGCCTTGCCCTTCTCCGCCTTTACCAAGTCCTGCCCGCACGCGTAAGAAGAATGATAATGCCTCTTAACACTTCATCTGCAAAGGAGAAAGGGAGTACAACCTTAAGACCACAGATAGGCACGCAACTGACTCGCCACTACCGCACCCTGGTAGTGTTGGGATCAGGTCCGACTTAAAAAGAAATGAGAGTTCTTGTCGTGGTCCAAAGCTGACAGTTGTCGAATCTTTGGTAAGCAGGCGGACATACTACGGAGATGCTGACGCTGATCGAGAAGATGGATAGTGCTAAATATGCGCCCTTAGCCTTTGTGATAGCCAGCTCTGACAAGACAAGTCGCCGTCGACTAAACGGCCAATATGACAAGGTTCAGTCATCTAACTCCTTGCCAGACACTGACATCACTGTTGCTAAGCTCGCCCTGCAGTGCGAAGTTTTCATTATTCCAAGAAGCCGAGAGGTAACTATTGCTTGCAATTGCATGTCATAGCGTCGATTAGAGCCTCTAAGGTGGCATAAGGTTGGTCAAGGGTGGATCTCCAGTGCGTGGAGCACTCTATACGCTCTATCCAAGACGTTTGGAATGGTATGGCGCTTTAGACCACATCTTGTCCTCTGTAATGGGCCAGGTGCGTTCTCATAGACTTCAAAACGAAGTCTCTTCTGACCTTCGACGAGAGCTAACCTCCTGTCCGCTGTCCATGGCAATGTAGGCACCTGTGTTCCTGTCTGTATATCAACATACATCCTTAGGTACCTTGGTTTCGCGAAGGGGAAAATCATCTTCTGTGAGAGCTTTGCAAGGGTAAAGTCCTTGTCTCTCACTGGGAAGATTCTGTACTACTTTTCGGATAGATTCATTGTTCATTGGCCGGCATTACAGCAGCGGTAAGCCAGCAGATTGGTTGATCGCCAAAGGCTGTACTAATGGTTACCTGCAGATATAGACACTCGCAATACTTAGGGAGAATATGCTAGCAGCCGTTCTGGTGGTGACATGCCAGGAATGAAGCTATCCCATCGAGAGCCGATCCCTTATGCTTCTGAGTCTGCACCATAGTCTCCTCGGATCAGGCTCCGATTATACTCTTGAATGCTTATAGACGGCAACCCAGCTATCTTTTGTATAATACTTGGGCTCACCTAGTTGTCTGACGGCCCTGATATTTATCATAAAGTAACATGCAGCCGCTGCCAAGGAAATGTGTTACAGCGATGCAAGCTTTTGACTATGCGCGAAGGAGTGCAACTCACCTAGTTTGTGGCATATTGAGAAGAAGGTGTAGCTTGGATTTGACCATAGGAGATGTGAGGTGGATGATTCCTCTCCCTCGAGAACCAGCTAAACAAAGGCAGAAGGTTAGGCGTGAGACAGTCCTTCAACTCTTCCAGGCCGTCATAACGTACCGTTCTAGCGCATCCTAGCGCAAAGGTGTAGACCAGGTACATGGGATTGACTATAAATATATGTTTGAAGTTTGAGAAAAGTATGCTGAGTAGGCCATTAGAGAACAAATAGGTAGCGCCCATCATAGTAAACAGAGTAAGCATCTCAGCAAATTGCAGCGCAAGCTGTGACCTGCATGGACCGGGGTCAGTTGGGCTAGCTGGTAGCACAATGATTGGGGAATGGAAACCTACATTATCACGGAAGTCGTTGACATGCTGAACCCTAAGGCACCGTATAAAGTTGAAAAGTCATTGAATTCGGCCATGGAGTTGATGATGCAGTCTATGATCAGAAGAAGATAGACACAGGAGGCTTTGATGATAAACCAAAGGCGGAGCCCATCATGAGTTTCTTGAGCGCCATATGCTTGTTCACCATAGACGGCTCCAGTTTCGTTAGGCCGGCGCGGCATCCTTAGAGGTTGTTCCGTTTAGTCCATGTCTCTATATTCACTCTTGCTTGATTTATAACTGACAATGAAGGCGAAGAGCTGAGGCAGGGGGCATCTGAAGCTTGCTCTGCTGCGCCATCCGCTATAACTCTGCTGTTGGAGCTGCAGTTGAACGAGTTGAAGCTTGTTGATGCTTTTTGTAACGCCACCAAGAGTCGCTAACCGCTCCCTACTCATCTTATTCTATATCCGGATGAGTGAAATGACGGTCATTCACAATAAACTACGCTCTATTCTATACAGCAAAATAGCGGCACAGGCATAATCATCTCGCATCATCATTCTGACGGGAGCTCTGCAATCACGAGGAGCTAAACCCCACGGACTAATATCAAGGGCAGCATCACCAGTCACCAGACATGCTCAAGCGGTAACTATCAATAAGGCAGGCAGAGCACATGCAGAAAAATGACAACCAACGAGGCAGCAATCCACGTGACCTAATAGGTTACGCCGCCGGGGACTGAGTGGCTGCTGGAACATTATGTTTGCCATGGTGGGCAGAAAGAGCTGCTTCCTTGCGCCTATCTACGGTTAGGGGTCGACGTGATGAATGAGAAGGCTAAGGGGGTCCCAAGGACCCCTTCTTCTGCAATCTCAGCATTTGCTAGCCACCAGGACGCTCCAGGAGAAAATCAGAGCCCCGGGGGAAATGCTGCCAACTTGTCACCTAGTAAGGCGGTTCAAGTCTTCAACTCACACGCGGGCGAAGTCATTCCAGATATGGTACAAGGAATGCGGGCTCTTCTCGAGATGCACAACAGCCATGAACTGATGGGATTATGCAATGCTTTGTGCTTGCAAGCCACCGATGCTCTGCAGACAAAGGCTTCGAGGATCCAGCAGATCTTCCAGAATCACCTCATAGATGAGAAGGTACGCGGCCTTCTTCTATCCATATATTTAATTGACATTCTCTGACACCTTCGCGGTACATTCACTGTCGTCGCAGGGGTACATTAAGGTGCTCTCCTTTATTTGGGAGGGAACAATTGTCGAGTACCTGCGATCTGAAGGAATTCAACTGAAGCTGAGTGTCGACCCGCGACTAGCTGTACTTAACCATTGGCGCAAAGGACGGCAAAGAGGAAGCAGCCACTTCATTCCAATCTATGTCCCCAGGACTTTCCTTCCCGCCCCTACGCCAACACCAAGAGACGAGCGTATTATAAGGTAAGTTAAAAGCGTAAAGAATGGAGAAGTATTGACAATCCTGATAGAAGTCTGGGCCAGCTTTCTCAAGGAGATCGAGGACCAAGAGAGGAATCTGAAGTCAATAGAGACGGCCATTCGAAAAGAAAGAGACTTCAGGAATGTGCTTGCCTTCATGGCCACCATCTACGAGCTTCGTAAGGCAGAGAAAGAGGGCCGAGATTACCTCTTAGAGCAGCTTCGAACTGCACAGTCCGAGTAAGATCTGTATGCCCTACGTTTCGCCTTCATTCCTCTAATAGTAGCTTTCTACAGGCTTATGCACATGGAGAATACTCTAACAATGACGAGCTGCCAGCTGCTCGAGTTAGATGCAAGACATGAAGCCCTTTTGAAGGCGACATTAGAGAAAGAGTCTGCCTTAGAAACTGTGGATAGCTTTTACCTAGAAATGGCAGCAAATGAGGCAGCCATGCGAAGTCATTTTGAAGATCTCTACTGGGATACACGGTTTGGGTCATCCAACAGGATTAATGACCTGACCACTCGCCTAGCGGCAACCAAGAAGGAGCTGATACTAACGAGAGCAGAACTAGAGAGGGCCGAACATACCGCCAATATGGCAGAGAAGAAGACAAAGGCTGCGAGGGACGACATGTTAAGCTTGGCGCGGGTTAACGACTATCTCCTTGCCCAGCTGGCGAAGGCAGAGGTCCAAGGGGAGACGCACATGGCTCTCGCCCTGGCAGTGGGTGACAGGTATGATGAAAGTGATTGCAGATTACCTTCTAGAGCATAGAACAGATCTGATCAATCCTGTGTTGCCAGCAACACGATTAACAACGAGGAAGCTGTGGAGATCTTCGAGTGGCTAAAGCAACTTCCTCAAGTGACCAGAGAACACCACAGAAAAATTGATAGGCTCATGTACCTCACACGGTTATTACCGTCACACGCGTATTGCGCCATTCTCGAGAACGGCATGATGGCCAAGAATGACGTGAATGTAGCTCTTCCCACTAATGGCACGAGATCCCCCAAACGTGGGAAGGCGGGAGCTGCTCAGAGTCCCCAACGTGGAGGGAAAGCCGCTGTGACGGCTTCCTTAGTGAAAGGGTCGTCCACAAAAGGCAACAAGGCCACAAAATAGCTAACCTTACTTACTCTCAAGTCTGCTAACCCTGTGCATTATTTATGGCTATGGCTTTCTCTGCCTGCCTATGAAACCCTCAAGCTTACACGCTAAGGTGGTTCTTTCGGACAATCTAAAGACAAGATTTTTAGCCGTTGTTTTCGAGTGATACGGTGAGCAAATGCCCGGTGCCACCCCTCATGGTGTGAATTCGAGATGGTGCGCGACTGAGTCCGCGCCATTGCAAAGTGCTTATCTCCCTTACTTCAGGCGGATGTATTATAAGGGACGTAAACAGTATGGATGTAGCGAGATATCTCAGTTACGGATCATAGTGAGCACTCTCATAGTCAAGGAGACCACTTAGGTTACACTTTTGGGGTTGAGTGTCCGGTTGGCCTTGTAGCCCTAGAGAAGTTGGAATCAATAGCAATTATGGCAATAGATAAGGTCGCAGAAAGGTTGATGGTGGCCATCATCTGGGACTAGCTTCTGAAAGTCTAATGAGACTTGTGGGTCTGGGTCGTTACTCATCGTAAGAAGGGACCTGAGTGTAACTGAACCCCTTCCAGCCCTTCCAGGCCCCATAGAGGATATAGGTCGCATAGAAGCCTGGCAAAAATGCTGCAGTCAAGAAGGAAAAGTCAGTCTCTAGTTGGCAAGGCACTCGCTGAGCTTCTACAATTGCTTTCACCTATGCTTCCCAAGATTATAAGCGACAGTCCTCGGTCAAAATCCTTGCGAAATACTTGCAGACCCACCAGCAGGAGAATCTGTTAAGGGAAGTTTCGGATGAGAGGAAGAGCAAGCCTTTCTCTCTATTCGTTGACTTACTGTGCCACATCCAAAGAGGAGAACAGCGGCAATAGCGGTCCTAATCGGGAATACAGGTTCCCGATAACCTCTTATTGGGTGCTTCGCCTATGTCGAAGGATAAGAGTTACTTCCTGGCAGTCGTCAAACGAACCAAACGATCGCTCACTACCTTGACTTCACCGCGAATATCGGTAAAATCTTCTTCGGCGGCCTGACAGTCCAAAGTTGAAAGCAAGCGTTAGCTTTGGAGCGCGAGGCTATACCTACAGAAGCATCAAGAGACCTTCCGTCTGTACATAGTCTCCGAGACTTGCTTGTAGCAATGAACCGAAGGTCAGCCCACCGGTCCTTATCCGAAAGAGTCTGATGTGCTGTAGACACAGCTACACGGTCAGTCCAAGCGACGAGATTGGCAACGAGCAGCAGAGCTGTACCAGCAACGAGCAGCAGATGACGTCCTCACTGACAAGATCCGCGCGGCACTGATGATGATCCCCCCGAGCTTCAGAGCGTCTGCGAATCTTCATCCGCTGTGTCTGTTCATCACCTCTCAGAATAGAGACTACAGAGAACTGTTACTTTACAAGTTAAAATCGTGATATTACGGTCTGGGCGTTGTTGTGGTGATGTGAGGAGGAAGCTGCGATCTCTGCAGTGCAGAGTTTCCGGACAAAGAAAGAGGCAAGAAATCGCGCCGCCAATCTCTGTGAGGAAGCGACTGAATCTTAGCCAGAACTGACAACAAGTCTGTGAAGGTCACTCTGAGAGTAAGGCGCTGTCGAGAGCGTGGTGCATCAAGATCCAGAAGTGCTTACTAGCCGCAGTCCCAGTCACCGTCTTTGCTCATTGCGAACGCCGGACTATCCTCTCGAGGAGTCAACCGCACAAATTGGTGCTTGTCGTCTCCGCGGCTGCTGGCTTAAGGCGCTATTTTATCTCATTCCATCTCTAGAGGTCGTAGCTACTTAGATTGAACTATGATTCGACTAAAGGCTAAACAGCAGCAGAAAGCCCAAGAAGAAGCGGCTGCTCAGGCAGCTGAAGCAGCCAGATCCGAGAGCACATCTACAGACTCCACAGCAGTTAGTGGAGGTAACGCTGGAGGAGCGGATGGGAATAGTGAAGAGAAGTCAGACGATGGGAAGGTGAAGATCTTCGGCTTGGGTCGAGGGAAAAGGGTAAGACAGAAACAAAGCAGAGCCGATGACCAAGTACCGCTCACGTTTCAGTAACCCCTCTATTGCATTCGTTGCTGATGTCACACACCTGGTAGGCACCTGCCAAGAAGAACGGCAAGAAGAGGACGCCAGGCGAAATTAGGATCCAGAAAGGTAAGCATGGGCCCAATTTTGCAGGCACTTGTCGTCTAGTTGCACTGACGATGGCCCTTGCTTCGCGTCTGCAGACGTAGCAGAATTAGATGGGGGCAACGTGGCAAAGATTTCATTTCCAAACCCAAATGATCTGACTAACTTTGTGGTTCGGGTAAGCTCATCAGCATAAACTACCCTACAAAGAAAACACAACGATATTAAAGAAGTGCATCCGTAGATCAAGGCTGACACAGGCTACTGGAAAGGAGCAGAGTATGTCTTTAGGTTCACAATTCCACCGGTATGCTCGGCAAAATGCTTCGTTCTTCCTTCAATAGCTAGTGTTGACTCTTCTTGCACACCGCTGGGTCACAGCTATATCCACACGAACCCCCCAAAGTCAAGTGTGAGACCAAGGTACGTTTAGGGATGGTGGATTACGCTAATGTTGGGTTGTGTCGTGCGCTCCTACTGACATCGCATCTGCAGATTTACCATCCAAACATTGACTTTGATGGCAACGTGTGCTTGAATATCCTGCGTGAGGACTGGAAGCCAGTGCTTGACATTAATGCGGTCATTTATGGACTAATATACCTGTTCTACGAGCCCAATCCGGATGACCCGTTAAATAAAGGTTGGTCGGCTCTACCTGGGGGTTGTCATTGAGCGGCTAATTCTTTGTCCTGCAGAGGCCGCCGATCTGTACAGATCTGATCAGAAACAGTTTGAGAGAGTGGTTGCGCGTAGCCTTCGGGGCGGCATCATCAACGGCATCGTCTTTGAACATCTTTTATAGGTCTGGGATGCTGTCACTCGGCGGCAAGCACAGAAGTGGCTCAAGCCAAAGGGGCAATTCTAACGCTCGATCTCGTAATACGGAAAGTACATGCCCCATGTATCATCGTAGGTGCAAGGAGGGCTGACCACGCGAAACTTCTTCTTCTTCTGGATTATATACTCTGATCGGGTGCGTTGGACCCACCATAGCTGAAACACTGTGGCGTTAACCTATGCATGACAGTAGAGAAGTCACACGGATATCGGCCTACCTCATAAGCTCCTTTACAAAGTACCCGACTGCTGTTGCCCTTCACTGTTGAGCTGATTATTGTGGTCCGATAGCCAGAAGTTTGGTTTACGAGCTTGGTGTCTGTGAGCACTTCCCAACGACCTATATACCTGGTGTCCGCTGCAGGGAAAAGAGCAAAAAGGATTTAAGGTTAAGGTTCTGGTTGCGGACTGAAAGCCGATACCAACCCTGATTACCTGGTAGATGGACCTCAAGAAAGGTCCCGCAATGCGGATCATTGGCAAAATGTTTGCCGCAAGTGACAATATAGGCATTCGATGTGTAGCCGACACCAAAGCATAATGGCTTGACCACCCCATAAGGGTCCGTGCAGTTTTCATCTGCCACTACCGTCGCATTATTATCCCAACAAGCAGGAAACTGACCTGCAACACCTTACTTTAAGGGACGGAAGGACATTGTCGAGTTGGCAGCGTCGTCGCTGACACGCACCTGGTTGCTCTTTGAAGCGGTTCGCTACGCAATCTGGACGTGGATACTGGCTTCCATGACAAGTGATGTCAATGGCCATCTCATCGTTAGGTCGTCGACTAAGGCGGCCACGAGTCAGTTACTTTCAAGGTCTGGCCCTCTTAGAAGAGTATGGGTAGGCACCTGTTAGCTATTGAGACGGCCGACAGATCCTCCCGAACCAGCTTGCCATAGCGGAGAATCGTGTCGTCATCGGCAGAAGCCATTCCCAGCGATCCATCTGGTTCTGTGGTCTGTGGGCGATGGCACTGAGCTAAGATATCACAAGTTCCATGAATACTTCGAAGTTCGCTCTTACCACTTTCATCAGGTACTCGGAATAGCCAAAGCTGTCCATGCAGCAGTTGTATGCATTACCACGACAAGGGTCCAGGATAAGGTTAACGACGTACCCCTCCGGGGCTTCTTCCCTGGACAAGCGAGTCGAGGACAAGGCTAATCGGTCAACCTGATTGTAAAGGAAGTGCTGGAAGTGGCGCTGTGCAAGAGTTACCTATACAAGTCGGTTCGCACGTAGTCTGTTTTAACTCGTTGTAGTTCCAAGAGCTTGTCCTTCAGCATATCGGTTGCGGCTCCAGAGGCATTTCCTAGCTGTTCCCTAAATTGTGAAGTCCCTAGCATGTACTGGCCTCGACATATTTGGACAGCCACTATATGCAGCGTAAGGCAAGTCCCCGCAACGTTGAGCGCTTTCCTTGACCTCATGATCGGAGGAGCTCTACAAGCTGCTCCAGATATTGTTCCTGAGTGCCGAGACGGCGGTTAAGGGGTAGGTAAGCCTTTGACAGCACGTCCGGCGGAGCCTGGACTGATCGCCGCCTACTTTGAGGAGACGTATTATAAGGAGCGATGGTTGAAGAGATACAGACCGCCAGTGCTTGGGTTCCCCATAGAAGTGCAAAGAAAAGTATGCCTACGCGGCCCCCTTCTTAGATGAGCATCGTCTGATCCTGCCGTAGCAGCGCGGACGATTGGATTGAGAGCAGTTCGAAGAGGATGGCACCAGGTACCCGGCGGCGACGAGAAAAAGAAAAGTCCCAAGCGCTCCTCCGCTAGCTTGGCGGCTAGCGACGTTTGCTTCTTCAACTCAAAGGCGCTAACGGGCTTCCGCTAACCGTTAGCACCCCTAATAAGATAGTGAATCCCAGTCTTGCCTACCAGGTGAAGGATCATGTAGATGATGGTACGAGTACTAGGATATAGACTAGATGACAGGACAGAAGCTGAAGCTGATGATGATGCATTCTCCTGCCGTGAGACTGACGAGTCTTTTATGCCGCGCCTCCTACTCAGATTGAATAGTTGATAACTAGGGAAAACCCTGGGGAGGTGATGACCAGATGACCAGAGGCTGACAGCCCCTCAATCCACGTGACCCGGAGAATTCTGCTATTGCACTGGGCGCACTTAAAGAGTCCTTGCCCTCTTTACGCCACGGAAATGTGGGAGCAGAGTGGAATCCCCAAGCGAGGCTGGAGCTCAACGGAACCATTTGGCTTGACAGCCTCAAGGACTGATCGCCAAGGACTTTGTATTCATTGTGAGTTAGTGCATCAGAGCGAGATAATCCCTTCCTCCCCTGCCTGATGGGCTTATGCATCACGCGTAGACGCTATTAAGAGTGCCACCTTCAAGAGTTTATGGCGAGATACTAGTACAATACGGCGCACCTTCAGCCATCGGTGACAATGAGACGAGCCTGCAGCGGTAAAAGGCCGGCAGCTACTTTCACTCATTGACGTGCGGAAAGCCTCCTTAAACACACATCAAGCCTTATGTGCCTGTTAGAATGGAGTCACACTTCCCAAGAGCTAAAAGTACAATGCTGTCTCTGTATCACTTTGTCTGTCGATGGTCTGATCAGGCTGTCTCTCTCTCTTGGAGGTCTCTGTGGCTCTCGATCGAGCAGTCATCTCACCGTTCTTATATCTCTCTCCTCCGTGTCGCGTAAACCTTTGTATGGACAAGTCTACTGCTCCGTCATTGTATGCTTGTGAGAAAGAGGCTCAATGGAGGAGCTCAGTGAGCACTGGAAGATGACGAGTTATCATAGACAATATATATCTCCGGGGAATTGAAAAGAGATTGAAAGGGGTTATTATCATCGTCGATGGCTTCTACACCAACCATCCAGCTGGTCATACAGCTTCCTCTTAATGTGGATGACTATCATGCGGTGGAGGTCAATCTAAGTAATGGTTCAGGGATAATATGATCACCATAATGAGAGCGAGAAGAAGGTCCGAGGTCTAGAGTATCTATGTGCTTTGGCGCGAATGGATGACAGTGCCCCACAGTCGCTACGATCCACTCGCACTGGCAGCATTTCGAAGCTCGATCTATTCTTTATGAGAAGATTGCAACGGTGGTAGCGCCACGACACGGTATCGAACTAAGAAAGGCCTTTGTGCCTAAGTCGTAAGGAAAGAGTTTTCTTGGTACGTCGACTTTATTGCAATCAAAGAATCCAAGTAGTTGGCAGTGACAGGCGTCATAATCAGCTCCTGCTGAGAATCTACCCCTTTCCGACAGAAAAGCATCACAAATACTAGAGCCAGCGTGACTGACCACGACGCCTCTCTGCCACAGCGGACGTGGTTTCGCCGGAGATTGTTGGTCCAAGGACGCGATGGTTCTCTAGAGCACAAAGAAATTCACTTAGACGAAAAGAGCTAATATCGCTTTGTTACCCCTTAGCTGGAGATGCTCTAGAGTTGCCCAGGGTCATAAGTGACAGGTTTTGATTCTAGGCGCAAGTGGTCTGGCAGACGCCAAGTCGGGCTTTGTGGCTAATACAATGAGCCTTACAAAAGCATGGACAAGTTGGCTGGTATTAGGAGTTTAGTCATTATGATGCCTCGATTGCAGCCTGAAGGAGTCCTTCTTACAACGGACATGTCCCTCCACTAAAGGAGTAGAATAGGAGGGCTGGTCAAGGTTAAACAATGGACAACACTGCGCTGTACAGGCCGAGTCCATCATGCAGGTGAGATATTAGTGCTATTAACTCTACCTCAGCTATCTCCCACCATCAACAAGCCCTGGTAGCCCTAAGTTTGCTGAAGTAACCCTCCAGCAACAAGAAATCGTCTGCTCTCGAAAGGTGATATGATGCAAAGGCTGCCTGCAGAATCAAGCAAGTAGCCGTCCGATTGAAGCCCAAACGCTTGAAGACGCTGCAAAAGAGTCCCAGGTACAGATCAAAGGGTAGCCTGGTGTTCCTCCGTCACCTGGCAAGAGCGAGCTGTCCGACCTAGCGGCGATAGCTGTCAGGGTTGAAGCAAAGCAACGGAAGCAAAGAAGCAAATGACTGGAAGTTTAAGAAATCCCGAGAGATCCGTTTCCCTCTGCCCTTTCCCGTTTCTCTTAATGCTATAACTGGCATTAGAGCAAAGACAGGGCGATGCATACCAAGCTCCAGAGGCCAAGAAATGTATTGAGCTTTGACCGAGCGGCGACCGATGAGCCGATGAGTAACCTGACGATGCGGAGGAGGCCGCCGCGACAGTAATACTCAGTGGGATAGAGATCAGGCAAGGAGCGGAAGGTGATGAGAGGTAAGAAAGTAAGAAAGCGTGCAACCGCCAGCCACGCGGTGGGACCTGTGACCTGTGGCGTCTTGAGCCCCTAGTTATACTTCTGCAGCTACCAAGAAATCCCTTTTGTGTCCTATCCTCATTCACACGGACGCAAAGCCAAGGCGCGGTGACTGTGTAACGATTGTGCATCGGACTGGCAAGTGTTGGTCACGGAACCTTCTTGCGGCTAAGAATAGTGATGAGAAAGAAGCGAGAGGATAAGGACAACTTCCTCCTTCCGTCCAGAGTCCAGATGGTGTGAGCATCAATCACCCTGTCTGTTTATTAGCGGTAGAACAACTCGTACAATAATATATACAGCTGGGCGCTCAGCACGCAGCAGGTGGATTGAGCCAGTGCAGAGGCGCGAGGCGCCCACAAATTCACGTAATTCAAAGCTCATCCTCTGTCTTGGACTATCAAAAAGGCTTATGGTCGGGTCACATGACTATGATTCTGCCTTGTAAGCAAGTATCAGTGTATAGCATCCGCGGGGCCAAGATGGATGGTCCTGTGATATTCGTATATTAAGGCTTTGAGGTGGAGAAAGTGTGAACCTCTTCCCTTCCCAGCTGGCGATGGTCTAGGACGGTGTGTGAAGCTGCTGAGTAAGGCTCCTTTAGGTCGAGGCCTCCATCATCAACAGTGGCACAATGCCTACTGCTGCTTGTCCTATTTACTCTGCCGTCTGGGTCTAGGCGAGGTAGATGATAGCTGCAGGGAAACATCAAACACTTTGGACAGATCCCCAGCTGAAGGCCCTTCCCTATTACTATCAAGAGGGCGGTGTATTGCTGTAATACCCCAGATATTACTATGTCAGCTGTAACGCCCTGTCTTGAGTTGGAAGGATCAACAACAGCCGAAGCCGGCGAAGTGGTCACTGTTCGTCCTCCTTCGCCATCTCTCTCTCTCTCTCTCTCTCTCTCTCTCTCGCTCTCTCGCTCTCTCGCTCTCTCTCTCTCTCGCTCTCTCGCTCTCTCTTACTCCCTCTGTCTCCTCTTTCCTCCTTGCCACCCACCTAAATTCAAAGAGCAATGTGAAGCTAGGAAGATGAAGAGTGTTGGGCATGCGAGGGGCAGCATAGCACTGAGCACATCAAAGGAAAGCTCCATGTACTCTCTCACTCATTATTGGAGTTTCCACCTCTAGGATATACTGACTAAAGAACTATCGAACCCTCGACCAGAAGCCCACCGCTCTCAAGCACCTTCAAGATGATGTTCCGGGTTGCACTCCGACCTGTGTCAGCCAACCTTGGCAGCTTCAAGGCAGGAGCAAGAAGCTTCGCTACCATCCATGGACGGCAGGCTTCTCTTCTAAACCATAAGGCTCCATGGATCATTCAGGGGTCGTCTGAGATGTTCCAGGCTACTCTGTTGGGAAAGAGTCCTTTGAGGAGCGCCTCTGGAACTGTTCCTTTCCGATGCATCAGCACCGGCAGCAAGAAGTCAAGCACTGTCTCTGTCTCTGCAGACGCAGCAGCGAGCCACGACCATGAGCAAGATATGACCCAGAGAAAGTACTATTGGATCACAGCGGAAGCTGAGCAGCTCATTGCCAAGGCTTACGCACGACATCGCGCACTGGCGGACAAAGCCGAAGCCTTCCCTCCTGCCCTGAATGTTAAGGACCTTGAAAGGCTTGAAGAGCCCTTTCATTACGTGCCTAAGGACTGGGTGGACAGAGTTGTCTACAAGAGCATGCGGTTTATGAGAATTTTCACTCATTTGTTCTTCAAGGAGAAGTATGACCATCACGCTGTTGTCCTAGAGACTGTCGCAGCAGTTCCGGGTATTGTGGCTGGTGCCGCACGCCATCTTCGCTCCCTGCGTAACATGGAGAGAGACAACGGATGGATCAACCCCCTGCAGGAGGAGGCCGAGAATGAAAGGATGCACCTTCTTATCTGGATGCAGGTGACCCAACCGACAAGGCTGGAGCGAGGCCTCGTCATCCTTGCGCAAGGCGTCTACCTTCACTTCTATATTCTTTTCTACCTCCTCTCTCCTAGAGGAGCTCACCGCTTCGTGGGCTATCTTGAGGAAGAGGCCCACGCTGCGTACACGGACTATCTGAAGAGCATCGATAGCGGGAAAATCCCCAACAAGCCCGCTCCTATGATTGCCAAGAAGTATTATCGCCTCCCTGATGATGCCACCATCCGTGACGTGGTCCTACACGTCCGGGCAGATGAGTGTATGCACAGAGACTTCAACCACATGCTGAGCGACAAGCTGGTGCGCAAGGAGGGCGGCTCTGAGCCTCACTTCATGGCAGGGAGAAATCCTTCCCTCTGAGCGTGAATTGACAATAGTTATTCTACTTAGTTTCCATAGCTTCCTCTACCCCAAGGTTTCTCCCAATAGAGTGATGACTCTAATCGCTACCTTCTTCCCCATCCTTAAGTTAACTCATAAATTAATCTGCGCCTTGGTGGCGCCACCTCTTTCCCTATGATGCCGCGCTACTTCCAAATTCTTCGGCCTTTGGCACCCAGCAACAGGCTGTGCACGATACGATGTCAATATTTCAGTCACTTCGTGCCCGCTGTCTCCCTGTTGGACTAACATAAGAACACCCGAAGAGAAGGGATCCGTCGCCATTTCTTCAGAGTGTACGGCCAGGAACAAGTGGCTCAACTGTCAGACGTTGTACCCGCCGAGTAAGCGCCGTTCATTACAGCTCTCAGTCAGAGATTTGCGGATTGCCAGAGACCCCGTTGCATTTTTAGAGCTTCAGCAGACTTAAAATGAGCCTCGAATCTAAAGTGACGACCAAGATTCGAATGCATGGTGCAAGCCAATCTCTCTTCTTATGAGACGTTGATTAACAAACAACCGCCTTGAGGCCTCCTCTGCTCTCTCTGAACTTCTAAGAACCAGAGGTCTCGTGGACTTCCATTCCCTGTCCTTCTCCTTCGCACCCGACCTCTACTGAGACGCCACCATAATCTCTGATAACCCTTCTTCATTGATGTGGGACCAGAGGATGCTCTCTACAGCGCCTTTGTTGATCAAGTGGCTTTGGGCTATTGAGCGTCGTGCTGCCTTTCTGCAAGTGCGGTCTCTGTCAATCTGTATATCTCTGACTGAAAGCAGTTATTTCATAGCCTTCCAGCGAACCGACCGCAGCTGTTGGGGTGGTTTCTGTCTGATTCTAGAGCCGGTAACGCAGTCGAGAGGCTGCAACAAGATAAAAGCAATGATTGATGAACAGGCATCCTTGTCAATACTTCTAGGTTCCAGCCCTCTAAAAGTGTGAAGACCTTGCCCCGCCCAGGGTCACTTTGTTGGGGAGCTCGATAGGGAGAAGAAAGTCTGTCTCTGCGCCGCCCATTGTTACATTGTTCGGTCGCTGGACAGAGAGAAGAAATGTCTGCACAGCGATATCAGGGAAGGAATAGAAGGCGAGAAGGATACACGCCACCGGAGGAAGTTCAGCGCTATGTCCCTCCTGGAGCAAGGGCACGAACAGATAGACAGGAGAGGCATGGCCCTGAAGTACCTCTCCAGAAGAAAGAGTCAATGGCCAGAAGGGAGAAAAGGATGGACGATGATCACCGCCAGTTATACCGACGGCGGAGCCCTGAACCCAGCCGCGGAAAGCGAAGTCTGGAGACATTGCTCCGTACGCGAAGAAGAAGGAGTGACTTTAGTACGGGGGAAAACGCAAATGATGATGACCGTCTGACCTACGAACTCGCGCTTGAACTGCTGCAGCCAGAAGGTGAAGCACCGGAACGCGACAGTCGACTGCTCGCGTGGATGGAGAAGTTTCCTTCTCATGAGCTCCTATTCCTTTCCCGCTGTCCTCAACTTAGATCTTCCACTAAGGTCCGTTCAGTCCTGTACACAATAGAGCTTAGATGGAGCCATGAGGAAGATGAGGATGCGATCGAGGAGGATTGGCTGACGGAGTTAACTCTTCTTGTGATGGAATGGCTGAAAGGCTGCCCTGTACCGCAGTGGTTGCCGCAGCTTAAGTTCCCAGAGACGCTGTCAAAAGCTCAGCGACGAGCTGTCCATCAAGCAGCAGAGCGGCATCAAATACGCTCTGAAAGCTCTGGGATAGAAGGCCATCGGCGCATAGCGGTATATTTAGAGGATAGGGGTAAATCTCAGCCCCCTACTCCAGGGAGTTTGACGAGGATAGAAAAGGAAGTACAAATAATATGGGACGCTATTCAAGACGATGGTCGGGAGTGCTTACTCGAGTTCAGTCGAGGAGGACTTAAGGAGCTGATAGAGAAGAAGCTGCCCCTCCCTCCTGAGCTGCAACGAGCCGTGGACAACTACAAAAGGAAGAAGGGCATAGATCGAACCTTCTTCCAGGCCTGTAGAAAGGGGAATCTGGATGAGGTCAGCTCACTTATTACGGCCAAGCGGGCATTGCTTTGGGCGCGAGAAGAGTCTTCAGGCGATATGGCAGTCCACCTAGCATGCAAGTTGCAGAATCCTCAGCTTCTCCAACTATTGCTTGCTGCTGGCACAGATACCAAGCTTTGTGACCGACGGCTAAAGAAGACCCCGCATGAGATCTGTGTCTTTAAGGGATTCAAAGAAGGCTTAGATCTATTATGTGGATAGTCATTGGGTTGATCTTTCATCTTTCCATCTGTGAGTTCATTGGGCTGTTATAAAGAATGAATATCTAGGCATCGGCCAGGAGCAATGCAGCAGCACAATAAGTAGTTCAGTACTCTCAAGAAGGTGATTATTTATTGTCTCGCTATGTCCATCGAGTCCCCAGATACATTCAAGCATGAGAACCCTATCAAAGTCGGTCAGCCTTCAGGAGCCTAGTACAACCGAAAGAGCACGGTTAGATATTGATACAGCAAAGGCGATCCAAGAGATCGAGGAAATTATAGAGTCAACACCGATGTTAAAAAGGGCAAAAGGGCAAACGGGCAGGGGAGCTGTCGTCTCAGTAGGATCAATTGGAATATTAGCAAGTTGTTCATCAACGTGAATCAGAGACTTTTCTTCCTCATTGACAAAGCAAGCTCCCGCTCCACACCAAGCATAATAAGCAGAAAAGGAGGTACCTCCTTACGACAAAAGACTATTCCTCTACCTGGTATCGGATCCGCTGCTCCGTTCCCTTGATAGAAGAAGAACCCTACCACGGTTTGAGTCACACCGAGGTAAGAAGTGGTCAGACGCAAACTGATGAAAACCAAGTGAGCGACGGTCATGTGGTGCTGCTAAGAAGCCACTTTATATTCAAGCTACTCAACAATGAGTGAGGGCCCAGCTGGCGCTGTAGAAAGCTCCGCTGGATGGTGAGCATGAGAGGCTGGCAATACTCTTCCAAGAAGCAAAGCACTGCCACTGCTGTCGGGGCTGAAAGATCCACACTCGTCGTAGCCTCAGCCTCACCGCCGCTTCATCCTCTTCTCTTAGAAGGGCTGGTCTGGAAAGCAGAAGGGCTGGTCTGGAAAGGAGGAACGGGTTGATGGACAGGATGCACGGGTGGTGGACATCAAAGTACTACACTCTCAAGGAAGCACAGCAGTTAACAACAACACCGCACAATAGATAAATGCCGCTACGACCCTCTACCTCTACACAAAACAGTAGTACAGCAGTGCCGTGTACCCTCCTTCCCTTCGTTGGTAGTTCGACCAATAGTACTACTTTCTACAATGATACTGTATAAGGATGAGAGCTGCAGTCACCGGCTGTACTCTCGGAGGGCTATACCTTAGAGAAGAACTATGACGATCATGAGGGAGAGTGAGAAGGACGGACCTGCATGTGGAGGCGGTGGAGCCCAGCCGACGCTGAGGGATAGGCCAGTTCTATAGTTCTATTTACATTTTCTTGCCATGCTTGTCAGTAGGACGACTTCATGACTTCATGAAGATAACGGCCGATGAGGATGAGTGCATCATTAGCAATAGCAGGCGCTTATTAGCAGCCACGTCTTCCTCATCACATCTACCCCATTCTCATCGGCACAGTCGTCGTTGACGGGAAGAGCATAACAATGAGCGCTACTGACAACAACTCTCAAAGGAGTTGGGACATTGGCGTCAAGATTGCGATGGAAGGAGGATCATTGTTAAAGGACAACAACGAGTAGTCTCGCTCAAACATAAAGTAACTCTTAGACATCAACAACACAGCAGCATGATGGTAAACCCCCAAAAGATGACACGGTAAACACAGAAAGGCAGTGGCAGCTCCTTTGACGGAGAGGCTCTCGCATCATAGATAGACTCTGCCATCAAGTACTCTTTAGAGAGGAGGTGTAGCCCTCTCCACCAAACCCAAGAAATACTCGTGATTCCATTCTCCAGCTTCTGGTGCCGGGATGAAGCTATCGGGGGACCCACAGTGAAAGTCAAACCGGCTGGCAGTGCGATCAGAAGTGCCGTCAGACTCTCCAGGGATCTTGACCCAGACATAAGCATCGATAAGGGGGTGAGGACTTGATGTCGGGCGTAGACCGAGTCCAGCGCCTTTGATGTTGCACCATTCCTGTAGCTTCTTGTTCTGAACAGGGAGGACGCGAGTGCGGCTCGTGTCAACAATGAACCTCATTCCGGTTAGACCGACAGCATCCATAGACTCCTTCAGCAGCTCGACATAGGCAGTTTCGTTCCACGCAGGGTTCCAATCTATTGGATAAGGAGGCTGGTCGTTGGTGAACGTAGTGACGCTGTTGTAGTTCGCAACATTAGTGGCGAACCCTCTGATGGTCTGGGTGCCGCCTGCCTTAGCAAGCAGCTCCGCGACCATCTGGGCAAAAGCAGAACGGTTCTCGGGCCATCCAAGCCATCCCTCGTGGGCGGCATCGAGGTAGAGCGTGACCTGAGGTAAGGCGGATAGCTGCTGCAGAGCGTATACAATGCCCTCTTTATAGGCAGGACTCGCCTCAGCGCACTTTGGGGTTCCCAAGTTAGTGATAAGGTTGGGCAGGGAATCGGGCTCAACTATCCCGGCAATTGAGATGTCCGGATAGTTTGAGAGCTCCTTGACAATGACGTCGATGTATTCCTTTTTGTACCTCGCTAAGCCATCCTTGCCCACTTGGAGCTCCCCGTTAGATGCTGCAGCGGCGCAATCACGGTTGGGAAGGTCGTAGACCACAAGCGTCACCACCACTGGTTTATCGGCGGCTTCTTGTTGTCTTCGAGCTTCCTCTAAATACCCCTTAAGCCTACCAATAGCGGCAATGTTATCCAACCACACTGCCACAGGATTGTTTTTGACCTTGTTGAGGGCTGCAGCCTGCGCTGGAGCCCTTGCAATAGAACCTTCAACGTGACTGACGAAGCGAGGGTTAATGTACTGGTTTTTGCCAGTAAAAGGGTTGACTGGCACTGTTGCTGTTGTGCGACGAAGTGTATTGTCAGCTTGTCCGGCTTCAGGGTGCAAGGCCAATCCCGCCAGAAGGACGACGGCCGAAAGGAAGCTCGCGAGGCAGGTCATGATGTATTCTCTTGCCAGGAAGTTGGCAATTCAGTGGTGGAGCTTACACTTCAAAGATGATGCAGGGCGTCTCCAAGTAGTTATATGGACCTTGTCGGTACGCTTGTTATCCTTGAGCTGTGAGACAGCGGGAAGATTGCAAACTAATCAAGAGGAGAGTGTGGCTGTTGGACAACTAGCTTTAGAGCTCCATCCAGCTATCTCATAATAAGGACAGCACACAAGTGCTACATTCATGGTACTGACAGCTAGTAGCGAGCTAGAAGAAACTCCTCTCTCCAGCTCTTCCTGCATGTATGACAACTCCACCTCGTTTTCTCTATGGCTCTCACCCCGTGCAGCGGGAACTGGCATAAGAGATCAGAGGAAGGAAAAAGCGTTTGGTCTCTGCTCGAAAGAGAATCGCCGTCGTAACATGATGTCGCTGGCTAGCTCCATTGCTAGCAAATCCAGTTGGGAACAGATCAAGAAAAACGCTGGCGTCACTGCCAACGATCCCTTGCACGTACTGCCATCACTAACATAACGATCCATGTCTTTCTTCTCTTGCCCTCTTAACTTATTGGTACAATCATGTCTTAGCCTTTCATGCAGTCTTCTTGCCCGTGACACAGTCCCTTCCTGTAAGGCAATATAAAGGTGTAACTATAAATCGTTAGAAAAAGGAGCTAAAGAACCAGGCATGATCGGGGAAGTTCGATGCCGCCGCGCAGAGAGACCACCTGACATGCCGCGCCTAAGCTCTATCTTCTCGCCGTTGGGCGTCAAATGTTACCAATGTCACTCTTAATATATTGTTATTAGGGCCTTGAGCACACAAGCGCGGTAGCGCAGCACCAAACAAAAAAGTATTAACAGTCCGGAGGAACCGACGAGGTGTGAGAGAGAGAGTGAGAACGTAGGCCCACGTCCTCCATTGTCGCTAGCTTGATACCTGCTTTTGCATCAGTCTTCGACGTCAAGTTCAATATAAAAGATCCAGGAGAGGCATTCGTCGATGAGTCTCAGCGGTCAACTTATCCTCTATATCTTGCTGTGGCTGTGTAGTCTTGCTCGTTGAGCGCTTCCACTAATCCTGCCTCTCATTCTCCGATCTAGCAAGACCACCATCTGCTAACCAGCAAGACCATCACGTCGCAGGAGGAAGAATGAGGCCAAGACTGTGGTCATGGAGTGGTCAGTGCTGCTTGATACATTCCCCAGGCATAAGAACGCTCCTCGCCTGTCAACGGGTGGACCAAGCTGAAAAAAGTTGATAACATACCCTGGACACATCAACATTATATCCCTATTATTGGTTGTTGATCAAGATATCGCTAGTTTAAGGGAAAGATGAATGTCAATGGATCAGGTCGGTCGATGGATGGGAAAGGTGAACTGCAAGTCATGCCAAACCTCTGCCCCAGGAACAAAAGGGCACAGACTTTCACTAAAAGGCATAAGAGAGAGAGAGCGCAAGGCGCGGATAAGGAGTCAAGGAAGAAGGAAGGAAGAGAACGAGGAGGAGGAGCGACAGTAATGAGAGGAGGAAGAGAGAGGCCTCGGGAAGACCAAGGATGATAAGAATGAACGATAACTTGATGACAGCAGAGAACAGGACAGCAAGGAGAGAGAAGCAGGCGAGAGAGGGAGAAGAAAAGAGAGCCAGAAGAGGAGGCAGCGAGACAGCTAGCGAGACACGGACAGCTTGGTGGTAGAACTACTGCACCAAGAAGAGAAGAAAAGGAAGAAGAGAGTCGTGCTATCATAGAGCTTGCCCTCTCCACTACGATGATGGGTCAGACAGGTCATAGGACGCTGTGCGCATGATGGCGACGGACAGTGGCAGGAGACTCTGACCGGCCAAAACTCCTTATCTTTTAACACAGAGTCTGCGTGCCAGGACCAAATCTTAGTCAGAAGGATAAAAAGATCCACCAGCCTAGACTTGGGAGTCCAACCCCTTGACACACCTCGTACGGTTGGATAGGCACATCCCATTGTAAGGATACTAATGACCCTGTGCCAATCGCCACGAGGTGTGTCACCTTCCGCCCAGTTCAACGTCCAAATGACCTCGGAAGGCTGATGGAGGAATGGGACAGGTTCAGTCTGCAGCGACCTACACTTTTTATACTGCTAATGCTGGAAAGGGAAGGGAAGCTTGACCAGCAGCAGGAAGTAGATCGATGATGAGGCCAGCAATGCTATATGCTTTCTATAGAAAGTGCGAGCAGGAGAGAGGAGAAGACGGCGTGCACGTTTACTGAGGGCTTAGCAAGCTTTGGTCCTTTGGCAGGTGCCCTTTCCCCTCTGGTTGCTTCCACTAACCACGAGGGTCCATCACCTTCATGTGGTTCAGACACTGCTGCTCTTCGCCTTTGTCGTCTCCCATCATCACACCATGAAAGAAGCAGAATACCTTTTGGACTCTTCTCCTCTTCACCTTGCCTTTATCCATCCTGTGGGGTGGAAAGGGAAACAATGGCAGCACCGCCACTCTCTCCGTCAGACAACGGAACATCAGCGCTACTGCCCTAGTGCCCGCAGCATATGCTGCCACCATATCTTAGAGCTAGCGACAGGAGATCTAGTCTCACGTATTCTACCTTTGGCCTCCACCACGGCCCTAGGAATCCAATAGCGATCCAGTGAAATCCAGCGGAAAGGTGGCTGTCATTGCTCTACTTTCTCACCCCGACCAACCTCATAATTTTAGACCTCTCCAGAAGAAGGAAGTGAGTGCGGGACTCTGGAGGGCAAGGGAAGGACTAGACGACTGTCGACCAGCGATGAAGTTCAACGGAGGGCCAAAGATTCGTGAGTTGAACAGAGTCTGGGCATCTTTAGCTTCAACTTGCCCAGCTCCCGAAGCCTGCTGCTGAACTTCGCTAGGCTGGGCTTGCCACGAGGTCAGCCAAGGCCAGCAGGTGCCTCAAGGAAGACCGCTACGATTGCCAGTCGTCCCGCTCTCCTGAAAATCTTTCACATTGCTCTACATTTCGGCAAATACAGCCTCGTTTTGCACCTTCAACGCCTTTGTCTGTTAAATGGGCGAAGGTAGTGGGGATAAGCAGCTCAGACGCAGCTAGAGCAAGAAAGATTCTTCCTTGAACATCACCAAATACCCTTGAGGGTCAGCTTGATGCCCCCCCCTATCTCTGGCGCCCTCTATCGCTTTCTCTCTCTTCTACTTTCGCTGTTCAGCCATATCTGTTCTCTCTTGGCCTCGTGAGTGCTGATCGTGGTCATATTTATACTTCATTCTTCAATCTTCCAGCTCAGGACCAGGGGCGGCTTATCATCGACCAGCACCTCAGAGTGGCAGCCAACCTCTCTTTAACCTCAGCATTACATCGAGCCGGCAGTATGCTTCCCGTAGCGAGCGCCCTTCTTGCAGGGCTACTGTTGGGCTCTTCCATTCCTGCCAATGCCCTGCCAGAAGGTGATGTCCAACGGATCTTCTCCTGGTTAACCGCAGACATTGGTGAGAAAGGCGCCAGTGGAGTATCTTATTCGTCTCGCTCTGGGCTGCAACTTCCACTTTCCTTCTGGTCCACCCCAGAGTACTTTGGCGAGTACATTTGCAAGATGCCACAGACCAACTGCAGCGTTCTTGATGTGTACAATCCCAACACCTACGAACTCTTTCCTAGGCCCGGTCAGGGCGGAGACCTCCAGATTGAGAGAGTTATGACGGTCTCGGGAGTGAACATCTACGATGCAGCTTGCTATCAGATTGCCATGGCCCTAGGAAGTCGTGATAACCCGCAGCTAGCCTCACGCAGCACAGCAATTGACAAGTGGCTTTCCAACGGACACTCTGCGGATGAGAGGAACCCGGCCCCCAATAGCAATCGGGCCATTACGCGCTGGGATGGACTCTTTACCTATGGAGACACCCGAATCACTGACCCTAAGAAGGCATACGTTTTCCGTTACTGGCCACGGCAATGGCTGCAGTTTGACCCTCTTATCAATACGAAGTACGAGTCCTATATCGAGGCCGACCTTCGAGGGGCATCGGATCCTGTGTACCAGCGTGGGAAAATTACTTGGGCAGACTACAAGCCTATCACGGGGGAGAACTCATGGGGCTTATTGCTTGGCCCAATTCAAGCGCTTTACGTCAGGGAGATCAAATACGGCCAGAAGCGCTGCGTTGACTTCCAAAATGATGCCATTCGCAATGCTGTCGGTGTATTGGACGCCGTCCTTGCCATGCAGAGTCCCTATGGCGCAGTCTACTATGCAGTCAAGGGCTCTCTCGGGAACACTGGCGACGCTCCCGTCAACCCATATGCCGTTTCTGTCGAGAACAACGCCTCTCTTTATGCGGGTCTCGTGGCTCTGCAGAAACTATTAAAGATGCTGAAAGACAACTCCTGTCCGGCAGATGCAGGACAGCTTAACGCCGCACTAGCCAAGCTTGAGACGCTTGTCACCAACCTTCAGAAGTTCTTTGCCACTTATGCTTGGGATCAGTCTGCTAATGTTCTCATCACCGGAGGGTTTGCCAATCCGGACAAATGGGTACCCTACAGTCCCGATGACCCAACCAATCCACAAGCTGTGGATGTCGTCACCTGGGGAATCAGCGCCCTTACTCCTAAGTTCTTTGAGGAGTCCGTCGCCCGCTCTCGGGGGAGTGCCTTTAAGTCGTGGAAGAAGATCAAGGACATTGCTGGTTACTATGATAAAGCGTCCAATGCCTTTATGGGTGTTGGATATAGCTCCAAGGATCAAAGGAGCATTCTCAGCGCCGAATGGACGTTTGGGGCCATCAACATGCTCCGGTCAGTCGTCAAGTACTACAAGGAGATCGGTGCAAACGAGTATATCGCTGAGATACAGGCTGACATTGAGTCGATGCTTAGCGGGACCGAGGAGCTTCGTTCAGACCGCTACGGTGGGAGCCAGGCCTTTGTGGACAAGCCTCCAAAGTGGAATGAGCTCCTACCTATGCCCTCCAACCATTTAGCTTACAACTACGCATCCAAGCGGTACTTTATCCCCTTCGGCTGGTATGCTAATCCCCTTCCAAGCACCACCTCAACTTCTTGGGCTTTAATGCTCCATTATGAGTTCAACCCCTTCACTCTAGGAGGAGCATATTAAGTAACTTCGCTGGTACAATGTAGCATACAGCATGCACTCTCGCTCTGCTTCTTAGCTCTTTCTAACCCTGACCTAATCGATCTGTCTTTATAAGCTCAAAGAAGCTCAGGTCGTAATGAGATAACCGCTGACTAATGACAGTCATTCTTAACGTTGACCTTGACTTTAGATTTGCATAACCCTCCGGATAAATCCTCAGTAACCTCCATGCGTCCCATGGTCGCAACGGCCACCTCTGAGCCCTTGACCCTCACTGTCATTGGTCGCATGGTGAGCGGGGCAGCTGGAGACCCATTAGGCGGGCGGCACCTGTACCATGGTTCTATAACGACAGAGTACTTGGCGGGAGAGTGATTAGAAAACAGTAATGAAGGCTTAGCTATGCGAAAAGATTCCAAGAGTGTGAACAGAAGCATCGAAGAGGTATCGTTAGATCCTATCTTGGTCAAAATGGATGGGCGTGGTTGCACAACGCTATCAAAGCTTTACGTTTTTCGCCACTGCTTCAAGTTGTTGCTACTCAGGGCCTACCGCCGTACATCTTTACAAAATAGATCTGCTAAAAGCGATCTTCATTCTCTCATCTCTCAACCTTCAGGAGCCCTCATCCCCGCTCGTCATCCGATGCTGCTGCAGACAAGAAGCCATGTAAAGGCCTTTATCAGAGAGCCTACTACCTTTTCGTGCTCTCTTCAGAATCAGACAGACTTTTCTCAACAAATAACGAAAGGACATTGGAACCGCCTTACTCCTGGAGGTGTTGTGGGCTTGGCGTGAGAATGATGTTCACAAATCTTCTTGGTTGCACTTCAGAAGCACAGTCCATCAGCCATCATCCTGCTGCTCTGCGCTGTGCTGAGGACATGAGGTGCGCGAGAGAGAGAGAGACATCAGGTGTTGGCGCCCCACTACCACCAGCAGCAACGACAGAACTAGAGAAGTTTTATCGTGGTTGTCTCAGTAGAGAAAAGGGAGAGACATGGACATGCAATTTCTTCTTTAAAAAAGAAAGGTCATCGCTGTGAGGATTACGGTGCTTTGCCCAGCTGCACGAGGATATAACATATATAGCTGTTCGCTTCATGGAGAGGAAGCTGGAGAAGATCGTCTCCAGCTATGTTGGGAAGGAGGTAGTGAGGGCCAGACTGTTGACATGGAAAGGGCGCTTGTCGGGGCTTAACGTTTCTTTGTTTTTATGTCATTGTGCTGAACGGAACTCGCCAAGTTCGTCGGCTATGTCGTCGGAATACTAGCTGATGCAATTGAAGGTGTCAGCATCAAACAGCCGGAAGACATTGTGGCGCTTCTCTTGGAATATATGCCAGAGGATGAACATCCTGAAGCCGATGACTTGGAACTTATGGCTGGAAAAGTATTTATCCAGATCGTCGCACCAACACTAGAGCCATCAGAGACTGAAGGTAGGGCGAACCGCCACTACCGCCCGGTCCAATCCAATATTGACTCTTCTTTCCCCCTGTTTTGACCCAAGAAGAAGAGGATGAAGTCCCACCTGGGTGCTGTCAACTATGTGAGCGTGGCCCAATGCCTCTGACCCGGCATCATCTCTATCCACGCTCCACTCACAAGAGGTACAAGAAGGAGCTTGACCCGCTCTTTCTTAGCACACATGTAGCCATTATATGCCGACTCTGTCACAGGTCTGTTCACTCAATGCCCATTGTATCCTCAGCTATATCCTTCTAACTCTCCTTCCTAGTGCGGTACATCGAGCTTATGACAACGAGACGCTCGCCAGAGAGTATCATGAAGTTGAGAGCTTGTTGGAGGACGAGAAGATCCAAAAGTTCTTGAGTTGGGCAAGATCCTTCCCCATCCGCACCAAGAGGCCCCTGCGGCCTGTGAGATAGTGAGTCTAGAGCGCGCTGACAGTTACGCTATTGAGTATGGGCATTAAGCTGCCCGCGTACGATGGCAATGTATTAAATAGTGAAGTCAATGAGAGCGCGAGAAGAGGGACACGAGGAAGGGCTAGGACAAGAGAGAACATGAACAGAAGACCTTCCAGGATTGTACTACTGCTGATCCGCAGATAGCAGGATGTACTCTCTAGTACTCTCCCCAAACCGTAACATATCTTTTTCCAAGAGCTCAATGTACCGGGAGTGCTCAATGCGCTCACCGTTCAGAAAAGTGCCATTGGTGCTCTCCAAATCCATGATGTATGGCCTATTCCGGAAAGGAAAGATACATAAGCAAGCGAACGCTGTGACATAGTAGGGAGACTCATGGACGTACCTAACCTCCCGTATTTTCTTAATCCCATCCTCGGCAACTGTTTCCTTTAGACGGAACTGCAGTACAGCATGCTGTTTGGAGCAGGATGGATGCTCAACTAGAATGTCGGCAATCTGTCCAGCCAGGAGAACTAGTGAGGCTTGTGCCTTTGTCCGAACCTCAAGAGCACCCGCATACCTTCTTCTCTCGTCCTACGAGATAAGCGCTTTGTCGATGGACGTGAAGTGTGGCTAGAGCAATCGACCAAAGAGGCGGCGATCGAGGTAGTGTGAGTTTCAGCAGATGTCGTTAGCAGCTTGGGCAAGAGCTTACCTATCAGCTGTCCTGCCTTGAAGACGTAAAGTCGCCACCGTTTCGTGGGCTGGCGTGCATCAGCTGGCTCAGACCACTTTAACACAATTCCCTTATAAGTATTGCCTAGAGCAAGAGCGTCAGTCAGCTTGGACATCTAACTCTGAGATACCGACACTACTTTCTAGACACCCTCCTTATCTATATCTGAAAATGAAAGCCGGTGAGAGAGCTAAAACGAAGGTAGCATCATCGGGCCCTCGGCGTCTAGACACCCTGCTTTACCTACTGCAAGGCTACGCTATGAACGGTACCTGTTGCAGAGTCCTTGGCTAGCGCCCCGGAGAGGCCAAAGTTTGGCTTTTCAACCTCTTTCGGTGACTCATCCTTCAATTCTTCTTCCACTTCTTCTTGCTTTCCCCATTGTCTGCATTAGTTAAGCCCCAGCCCACAAGAGTACGAGCCGGCAAGGCGTGAGAAGCCATGACAAAGCAACCATCTAATTCATGGCTCGAAAAATGGTTTGTCCAGACTCTTACATGGGTCCTCCGTGCCCCGAACCTGACACAAGATGCGACAGATCCCTCGCCTTCTTCTGAACGGCTGGCCTGTGACAATGGTAAACGTCAGTTCCCATGGCAAGCCACTTGGGTCGTCAACATATCCTTACCTCCCTCCCTCTTTCTCGCGCAGACGCTGACCTTAGGAGGAAGAGACCAAATGAGAATATGCTTCATCCCATGTAACGTTAGAGCGGGAGCTTACCGTCTCGGTCTCCCTGGGGTGCTGCAGGTTGTCTGGCTTTCTCTGGAGATGAAAGTCTGGGCTCATCGAACCGTCGTCTTCTCCTCCTGGGCGGACTATGTGACCGTGACCTAAAGGGAGAGGCTTACTTCTCATCGTCATCGCCTCATTAAGTGGAATATTTCCCAACCAACCTTCTTCCTTGAGCCCTCTCAGGTGACCCTCTATTTCTATCTCGACTCCTAGATCGTCGACTCCTACTGCGGGACCTAGATCTGCTTCTTGAGCCCATAGCTATAACGCCAAAAGGCCTTGCTCTATTAACCTTGCTCTATTAACTTAAAGTCAGGGAAGCGGCCAGAGCTCCCAGACCTCCTATACCCTCCCTTCAGACGGATGCCGCTAATCTCTGAGCTTTCTCTTACTGAGCTCCTAACAAAGCCGCTGTGATACTCGGTGGCAGATACCGATAATACTTCTACGAGCCCTGCTCTCAGTCTCATTGACGTTGAGGAAGCTTTGAGCCTTGAGGATGACCGATCAGCGGCACCTCTCATGAGAAAAGGCGAACATCAAGGCACAGATCACAAATCCCCCAGTTGCGCACTTCGAAAGCTTGCCCACCGTTACTCCGGGAGGATTTCTGCAGTCAGACCGGGGGGATGTCTGTAAGGCCTTGGCCTCTCTTGAGAATTGAGAACATTTCTCAGTGATTGGTTTCCTGTTGCTCATTGTTCTGATCAATGTGCAGACTGTTGATGTGATGATGATGAATTGGCAGGGCACATCGAAGGAGACCGGAGATGAGAGCTGCTAGGGCACAAGGCAAGAGGCAGGACACGGTAGACAGAAAGAGGAAGACTTGAAGCGGAAGCTGACCCAGTTGAGTGTATAAGCAGTGCAAGGCCTCACGGTTTTGCCTTTTGCTTGCTGAGAACAGAGGCAGGATTACCAGGGGTGTCGAAGGCAGGCGGTGTCAGCTCTACCAAGTTCACCAGGAACTATTGACACTATTAGAGGAGCTATGGCTGCCAGTGGTAGCGGCTCTAGCAGTGAGGAGGAGCTAGAAAGCCAAAGAAGCGATCTAAAGGAGGATTGGTCAAGCTCCAGCGATTCAGAGGAAGAGCAGTTCGACAGTTCTAAAACAAAGGGCAGGGGAGATGAAAGAAGAATAGTCAAAGGATCTGGAGGCACCTCCGATGAAAGCGACTCGGATGCTGGCGTCTCAAGCTCCAACAGCAAGTAAGAGTAGAAGCTTGGCGGCTGTGTGAACTAATATCCTAACGACGATATCCCGTTTACCAGTGAGGAAGAAGAGGATGATGACGAAGAGGACGTGAAAGACCTGACAATGGAAGAGAGAATGCAAAGGCAGAGCGCTGGACAGCAGGAAGCTGCCCTCCTGGGCACTAGGAGCCGGCTGAAGAGGAGTGAAAGGGGCTATGTTGTCGCTAAGAGGGAGAACAAGAACAGACCAACAGAGCTCAGTAGTAAGAAGCCCGTCTCACGTCTGAGGCAAGTCGTTAGTGTACCCAAGGTGGTACGACGAGGTAATGTTAGGCGCCATAATCCTAGCCAACTTCTTCCTATCCTCCATTCACTGTCATTTCGACCTTGCTTCTTCTCTCCTTACTTCTTCTCCCGTTCCACTCTGGTCTGTCTATGCTTTCCTTGCACGATATTATACCGTGTAATGTTCTGCGTGATGCTTGTAGATCCACGATTTGACAGCCTTAGTGGGAAGTTCAATGAAGACCTGTTTCAGAAGGCTTACTCTTTTTTGGATGAATACAGAGTAAGAGCTGCGCCCCGTTGCTGGCTTTCAGACCATCCATAGATGTATGCTCCATTCACTACTCCATAGTATGCGCTGGCCGCCCACGCTCCGTCCTCCTTGCTCAGCTTGTCTCGACCGT
This sequence comes from Hyphochytrium catenoides, assembly GCA_900088475.1. Classification (NCBI taxonomy): domain Eukaryota; class Hyphochytriomycetes; order Hyphochytriales; family Hyphochytriaceae; genus Hyphochytrium; species Hyphochytrium catenoides. Next base: position 142,239 of record FLMG01000355.1, read on the forward strand.
ATGGCAAACACTAACTGCGTGGCTTCTCAGGATAACGAAATAGAGGAGATAAAGCGAGAGCTCAAGAAACAAAAGAACTCGGAAAAAGCTAAGGAGCTTCAGGTTCATGTGCCACGAATAGCAAGTAGCAACTATTTTAGGTGCTCACATTGAGAGTTCTGTACACAGGGGCTCCTGACCTCCCTTCAGCAAAAGAGAACGTCCGATAAGAAGAAGCGTGAGCTTAAGTCGGCGCTGCAAAAGAGAAAGCGAGAAGAAAGAGAAGCAGTCAAGGCGGGCAAGACGCCATTTTACTTAGCGGTGAGCTTCCTCCCTTCCTCTAGGCTGGTGTGACTATCTAATTGGGCTCACTTTCTTGCGGGTATTTTCAGGAAAGAGGAAGGAAGAAGCTAGAGCTAGAACAGCGGTTTAAAGAACTGGAAGGCAGCGGCCAATTGGAGAAGTACATTCAAAAGAAGCGTCGGAAGAATGCCAACAAAGACCATCGTTGGCTCCCTACAAACAGACGCTAGGCTAGGTCGGACAAGACGCGATTGTTTTCTGAGAGTTTTTCATCGCTATATTATCTGATGGCCCGTGCTGATTGAGTATATGAAGACGCGTGAGGCTTATGGTTCAGACGATCTTAGCTCTGCGAAATGGCCCCCCTTGCGATAAGCATGCAGGAACTCGAATGCCTCGACCTCCATACTCGTTGGCGCGATCTGCATAAAGTGCATAGGTCAAAGGCTGATTGAGATAGCGGCGTTGCGTTACACCGTGTTGCACGTACATTGATGCTACGGAGCGTCAGGGCGTCAGGATTGGTCTGGACCTGGTCTAGAACCATCATTTTAACCTGCAAGCAAGATTTGAAGATTTTAAAGTGAGTAGTAGCCATTAAGCTCCATCTACTGCTCCTCTTTGTGAAGTAGATACTGCCTCTTCATTTGGACAATAAACCTACCATGTCATCGTAAGAACTGGGTTGGGCAACATGTTCAATACTTTGCCAGCAGCAACACCAAGAGAGAGTGGTACATCCACAAAGTTTGGGTTCACACCAATCATTTCGCACACCAGCTCCATAACCTCTTTATAGGTGTAGGCTTCCTCGCCAAGGAACTCAAAGTCCATGCCCCGGAATCGGTCATCCTAAGACAGATGCGGCGCCATCGATCAGCTTTTTACCGCCCGACGTGGCGTAGAGTCCCAACCACCTACCGTGGCTATGTCAAAGATCCCGTCAGCCACATCCTCGCAGAAGACCGGTTGTACCATTGTCTGGCCACCTTCGAAGAGCGGAAGACGATGAAGATTCTTGGCCGCTCTAGCAATCCTACAATCAGACGAAGTACAATCAGTCCAGCGCCTGCCAGTGTGACAGGAAGACAGGGCTAGGTCGCACAGCGTAACAGGCAGTCTTACTTGTTCAAGAAGCGATCGTTACGGCCAAAGATGGAAGCCGAGCGCACAATGTTGGCCTCCGGGAAAACTTCTTTCACTGCCCTTTCACCTTCGAACTGTTTACAATTGAGAATGTGTCCAGTCGTTTAACATTAACACCCATGTTGCCTAGTGCAATTATCCACTTACCTTTGTACGTGCCCACTTGCACGGGGAGTTAGGGTCGGCCAGAACCGATGAAATCTGGACAAATCTCTTCACCCCCTAAAGGGCACGATGAGGTCTTAGAAATAAAACCGCAATGGGCACATGACTTCCAGTTTGAGTGCCGCTATCGGCGGGGATAGAGCAGTGGACAACATAATGGGTAACATGCGACAGATAGGTTGTCACTGCTTTCTAAGTTATGGAGGGAAGGGTGAGGGAAGGATCCGGAATCTGGACTTTACCTCTTCCTTGCACACTCGTGCAATCTCACGTGCCCCCTTCACATGGGCTTCCTCGAAGCTATAGTTTGTCCACCAGGGAAGAATGTGCTTGGTCTCATAGTGCTGTTGGGACTCAGCCTCAGCAACCAATAATCAAGAGGCAGAAGGTACCATAGAGTTTACCTTTCCTATCAGGTTGACAACCACATCAGATTGTCGAACGGCGGCGCGGATAGAGTTGCTATCTCTTATACTAAAGGGGATTGGAGCACTGTTGCCCACAGCAGAGGACACCTTTAGATGCCTAACCTCCATATCATCTCCCCGGTAGGGAAAGATCATGGTAGACCCACATTCAGCTTTGTGTAGAGAGATCAAAGGAATCAAGGTTGGGAGGGTCATTCTTCGCGATTTGAGGATATTAGGGCGCACTATCCGTCTTACCGAACTTGCTATTCACCAAGTTGCCCAGAAAGCCCGTGCATCCAAAGACGGTCACAGTTAGACCTGACAGAGATGATAAGGTACTATCTCAACAAGAGAGATCCATGAGAAAGAATATGGCCATCACCTGATACAGACGATCTTCCCCCTGGTCCCTGGAGTGAAAGGAGTCCCTCAGGAATCCATTTGGCACCCTCGATTAGCTGTCTAGTTCGTACCATCTTGCCTTGACCGACTAGATGCTCAAAATAAATAGACAGCTAGTTACGATTGGCTTAGCCCACGACGGAGGCAAGCAAATCGTAGATCTATTAGTCAAAGGTGTACTGTCAGGTCCAAGCAAGAAGCTTGAGATCTCTAGAAACCCCTGTTACCTTCAGTCAGAGCCCCGAAAGCATAGCCCGTTGTAGATCCTCAATCCTCAATGTAAAGCTTGACTCTGAACTCTGTTTGCTGGCGCCGACAGAGGTTTACCGACCGAGAACCAATTCCGGAGCTGACTATGAATAAAATAAGGATTAGCTTCTTGAGATTGTTTGATAGGCAAGAGCAGATTCTTACACTGTGAGCTCTATACCTTACTTGGACTATTAGGCGATTGAGCGCACTTTTCTCACTATCTCCGCTTATTCATCGATAATCACAGCATGGTAATCTCTCTTAGTCTACTCCATTCAGCCTCTGTTCTGTTGCAGAGAACACAGAGCTGCTCTTCAATCTTCAATCTTCATGCACTCAATCATCAGCGCTGCAGCAGAAGAGAATGATACAAGGATCATCATCATAGCAATGGGCATTGTTGAAGCTGTCTCATCAGCACCTCGTCCATCGAACAGGTAGAGGGAAGCTGGACGAAAATGTTGAGCTGCAGGTTGAGAAAGACAAGCTTTTACGGAGGATGTGAGGGCTTCACACCTACCTTTGTGGCGGTTGCCCACGACGAAGATTCATTTGCCCGCCGTCCTTTGCCCGCAAGTTCCCTCTTTGAAGAAAGAGCACTTGAAAGATCCAGCAGCATCGATGGAAGGGACTTCATGCTTATAATATGTGCCCAACAGAGAAACGGGTGCAACTCATATCTGAAGAGCTATGTAAGGCTTTCCGCTATCCCTTGTGTCATGAACAGAAGGAGCTGTTACACGGTGCTTTTGGGAATATGCAGCAGTATACCTTGGGAACTGCCCACGTAGAGTTCTGTTATTGGCGGGCATAGCTTTATTCATCGATTTGCGGTGGTAAGGAACCTAGATCCTCTCATGTTGCTAGGTTCAGATTTGTACAATATCCTGGTACTTGCAGTGGAGATGATTCCTTCCGACACTTTGACAGTCCTTACAGATCTGCCCGGCGATGAGGAGTTAACCTGCTCTGAGTAGCTGTGGTAGCTTAGAGTGGGGTGACACAATGGTTTAATGACTGCGGCTTTGTATCTACCCGCTTAGAGCCGTGTCTTCCTCAGACAGGTGGTCTTAGAATAAATAATAGGCACACATTGACAGCTTCAAGTCGGGCCTTCTATGGTATCTGGAAGTCAGCCATGGCAGCTTTCCTTCACAGCCTTCTACTAAGTCCTATGCCGCCGTGGGCCATTTCTTACAGTGACCAAGGTCACAACGCTGAAGCCTAACGACCGCCAAGATCCGCTCAGGCAGCTCGGCTTTGGCCTTTCCTTCCAGAACAAAAGCCAGATCCAGAACCAACATCGTCAAATATCCTTTGACAACCTTGAGGACCCCTTGCGCTACGCTAGAAGAGCCAACGTCGCAGTCTATTTCAAAGTAGTGCTCCCCCTTGAAGTACCTCTGCGTTAACTTGTTCCCCAGGATAGCTGGCGTACTGCCAACTGAGCTCTTGACAATCCAGTTGCCCTCAGTCACATTTGGGATGATCTTGAGGCGACTATCGCGGTAGGAGTCCGAACCATTGAGAAAATTCTGCCAAAGAGTTCCCCATGGTGTCCCTGGGTCAAAGGCATTCGATTCCTTGGCCTGAAAATAGAGGACCAAAGCCATCTGTGGCGAGCCAGGAATTTGAAACTGCATAACGAGAGTGAAAGGGCAGGGCACACCTCGACGCTTTGCCTCTTCGATCGCCAGCTGCACCCGGTTCTGCGGCTTAGAGGCAATGTGGTCTGTTTTCTCAAGTACCTCAAAGAGGTCTGTGGCTACTAGGGACAGAAGCGCAGGCTTGGAAGGAATTTTCACCTTGTCTTCCAAGTACCCGGGACCTCTAACCTTAAACTGCGTGCCATCTCCGTTGACGGCAGAAGGAAATGAATCCTGCACACTCCGCAGGATTAACTCTTCTCTGTGTAGCTGCTCAACATCCGGCTTGACGGCGCCGCTGGCAGCGGCTACACCCTCGTGCCTTAGCAAATCCTGGCGTCGGCCTGCTGAACCAAGAGCGTCCGGCTCCGGTGGAAGAAGCTCTAATCCATCCGTTCCGAAATCTTCACCATGAAGCTGGCCAGATTCCTTTATAATTGACAAGCGCTGTGTCACGAGAGCCGCTTCTTTTTGAAGCTCTTCACTCTGCGTCGGACTGAGGTACTGGCGCAGCTTGTAATGGTCCTGAAGCCTGACAAGGTGTCCAAGAAGCTCAGATGTATAGAGGTGAACAAAAAATAGAAAGTGTGCCAGCCAGCCGCCTGGCTCTAGTTGCATGAAGCAGGTTACAAGGCAGCTCGGCGGCAGAAGCGAGGAATAGTGATCCCTGTTTCGTCCCTTGATGTGATAGCCCTGGACCTTCAACCGGCCCCTAATGTACCCAGATCGAGGCGGGCAGGCCTTATGGGAGCAGCTAGTCATGGAAATAACGTATGATCCATCTCCTTCCTTATTCCATCTTCGGAGGACACAGAAGTCCCTGGCAGCCACAGGAAAGAACCAAATGCTACACGGCCTGACGGCAAAGTACACGACGTCTGTGTGCCTATCAATCCTCTCTACCACTTGGACCTCTTTGATCACTGGATTCCATTGATGGTAGCTACTAACATCTCGCAGCGTCCTGAATACCTCCTCAGTGGCGCTTTCCACTACAGCCATCGCCTTAACACAGCCCATCTCCTGCAGAAAGTGCTTACTGAACGGTGGCAGGTAGGTCCTCAGCCCATTGCGAAAGAAGAGAGGTCTCCACTCCTGCCATGGTATGAGCAGCCATCGAAGAACGTAGGATAGGGCCGAAAGCACTACTGCTATTCTAGGGTCACCGCTCCTGCCCTCTTCTCCACTAGAATTGGCCGGTGAGAGCTGGATGGATGAACTACCCGAGGCCAAGTTACGCTCGTCAGACTCATAGTAGACGTTGGGAACTGTTCTCGACCCTCTTCGCGACCGCATGCCGTTGGACTCGGAGCCAATAGCCGATGATGGACTCCGAACAGTTGTTAGTGGACCTGCCTCTAATGCAGGAACAAGAAGCCTTGGCAAGAGACCGGGCATCAAGTCTTTCCTGGGCGCTGAGGACGCACTCTGGTAGAGTTGTCCGTCTTGAGCTCCTACCGCAGCTTTGTGAGTGTCACCATTGAAACCATCAACAAACTTCCTCGCTGGCGAGCCATTCTCTGGTGTGACAACTAGAGACGAATTTTCGCTGTGTACAGTCTCTCCGCCAACGGCTATGGACGGAGGAGATAGAAGCAGGTCATCTGGTTGCGCACCGACGTCCTTGGTGCTATCAGTACTAACGGTACCGTTATCAGAGGACCCAATGTCTAGGGACTGTGAAGTCCCGCAAACGCTATTGATGACGGAAACCCAGTGGTCTACAGAGCGGACGGACTGCGAGGCGAACAGCACACAGCCTAGCTCCCCGCTTTGCTTTAGAAATGTCCTTGCCTCTGTGTTGTCATATTCCATCGCCGTCGCCGGACTTGGAACAGAGAATCTGGACCTCTTACCTCCTGACTGCTTGCTCTTGCCTTTTTTTCCCTTACGAGTCTTTGGGGCATCCGCCGAACAAATACCTAGGGCCTTCTCCGCAGCCTCCAAGGATGTAGGACGAAACACCTTGAACGTAAAGAAGACATCCTCTGGGTCCTCTCCGGCAAGGAAATCGTCCTCGTCCACCGATATCCGGTACTTCACCGCCATCTCATGAATGTTGCCTTCTTTCTTTGCTGCCCAGTCACTACCGAGAGGTATGGCGATTAGAGGTTCCGTGTCGCCAGGATGGCGCAAACATATCAGATTAGCGTTGGAACATATTGCGTACACATCCCACCACTTGGATGACTCCACGCCCACCTTGATCTTCAGCCAACCCGTCATATTCGCAAAGGAAGGAGCTTCAATCTCGGCTCCTAGGGTATCATACTCCCTATCCTCCGTATCGGCAGATTCGGCTGGCATAGATGGAGCCGACATTTCATCACGGGATGGCGCTAGTTGGAGTCCAGACGGGCCCAAAGGTAGGAACGAGGCCATACCATGAGGGTCACTGGCCTTGGAGTCCATTGTTCAGTCCTGAGTCTCTTTTCATCACCAAGCAGGCAGAAACGCAAGGGGCCTGTTCTATCTCCTATAGCTCACTTGAGAATTTCTCACAGGTCAAAGCCGGGTCTAGCTAGCAGATGCGCAGAACTATCATCTTCCGTAGGTTGACATGGCAGAGCGGCCTCGACCAGCCGCTGGACGGTGACCCTAACGAGCTAGCTACCTATAACGGACTCAGCACCGAGCCCACATCAATGGAGCTTCAGAACTGCTGGTGAATCCCTCGGAGAGACTATGAGGCAGAAGCTCAGCATGATGCGACAACAGTCTGTTGCCGCTCAGCAGCAGCGCCAGCTCAGTGTGAGAGAGAGGCGGCGGATGTATAGGGCCGATCCGCCCTTTTCCCCTGAAGTTCAAGACCACGAGGCAGCAGCAAATAGCTTGACTTATCACCCGCCACACCACCCACTTGCTCCTTCTTGCCCGGCGTAGGATCAGGTACATGATCCTTGAAAGATCACCTCTGTGATAACTATTGATCATCGGTCTTCTTGTGTGTCTGCAGCGCTTTTCCCGCCAAAGGTCAATCCTCTGATCAGAACGAAGCACGCATCGGATACTTCCCTGGCAATGACAGCAGCAGCCGGAGCAGCAGCAGCAGAAGAAGAGGATAACGAAGGCGTAGATAAGACTGCGCCACGGAGGGCATAGAAGCGTGAAGGCGCTCCCGAGGACTATTTCTATCTTGGTCTCAGGGCTGCTACTGACTGCTTAATCGATTCGCATTAGAGGCAATGATAAGCTCTACATCGACCTGGAGTAGCCTCTGATATCGTAAAGAACCGTGGTTCTCTTGCATTTCGACGTTACTCTAGGCAGCCCACTGGAAAGCAGCGTCCTGGCTCTTCCATGCTTCGACTTTGCCTATAGGGCCAGTAGCTGGAGGGATGGACGTCACCTCCAGGAACCAAATGTACGTAGAAGGACATGCCTTTCCTTGACAGAAACCTGTTGTCATCCTTTGCTATAGGGGCAGGAAAGATCTACCAGTCGCCGAGCGGGATCTGGCCACCTATGGCATAGCACCTAGTCTCCTAGGTAGGGGATACCTTTAAGATGTCACGTTGTCCTGACTCATAATAATGAAAGGAAACCAGCGGCATTGTTGCGGGCAGGCTATCGCACGGGCAAGGACGTTGCAGACACTCTTCCAAGAGAACTGGCTGCGGGTATTATCTGACATTGGCTTACCCTTAGTCTGGAAAACTAAGCTATTCCTGGGCAGAAGCAAAAATAAGTGTTGATGACGCTATCAGAGTCTTGAGTGCCGTGCGGAGTTGTGGCAACGACAGGGCCGTGGCTTCCGCCGTCGTCCCGGCCCTGCATTCACCGGGCTTGTCAGCTCTGGACCTCTTCCTCGTAGGTTATCTCAAATGTTGGAAATCCCCGATTCTGCTGGTTTTAATGTGCTCTCTGGCTACTCAAAGAAACGGAAGAAGAACAAGCCCATCATAACGTTCTGCAGTGATCTGGATATGATGCTGGGCGGTGGCCTACAGCGCGGAGAAGTCACAGAGTTCTGTGAGTCTGATCTCACTCTCTTTGCCGTTCTCACTTTAACTTTCCCTTGACGGATAGGTGGTGTGCCAGGAATTGGAAAGACTCAGCTCGGGTAGGTGATGTGTGCCACGAGACCACGCACATGCCTATATTCTCACCGTCGCACCCTCACTCATTAGTATACAGTTGGCGCTTGATGTCCAGATACCTGAGGATTTTGGGGGCGTTGGGGGCGAGGCAGTGTATATTGGTAAGTATCTTTGTAGTTAACATAGCAGTGGATAGGACACTAACCTCGACTATTCCGTTAGATACTGAGGGAAGCTTCATGATAGAACGAGTTGCAGAGATGGCAGAGGCAGTCCAGCAGCACGTCGGAAACATTGCGGTATCAAACTTCTCCCCCAGCTCAGTACTTTTCTTGTCGTGGTGTCTCGAGCCGTCGCTCCTACGCGAGCATGTCTCGTCGATGCACATATCACGGTTACTCCTAGAACTTTATAATGTCTCCTATCCAGCCCTAGACATCTTAGCTATTTCGTGCACTAGAATCCTAAAAACATCAAGCTGACACGGGTCCCCGCAGAAGAGGAACCCACAATATGCAGCTGCAGCTGAAGACTTCACAATGGAGAAGCTTCTTCGGGGTATCCACTGCGCCAGGGTCTATGACAGCTGTGAGCAGATGGCGGCGATTAACGCTCTGCAAGACTTTCTCAGAGATCATCCGAGGGTCAGGCTGGTGGTCCTAGACAGTATTGCGTTCCACTACAGGCACGACTTTGAAGACGTTGCCCTGCGTATGCGACAACTAAGCTCTGTAGCGCAGCTTCTGCTAGGTTTAGCCCACGACTTTGACGTTGCGGTAAGCCGCAAAAGAGAGAGAGAGAGAAGACGAGAGGTAGCCCCCACTTTAGCCTACAGAAGCATACCATCATAGAAGAGCTGCAAGTGAAAGTCAATGTCTCTCTCTTCGTTTGGCGCTAAGCATGTTCCTTGTAGGTTGTTCTAATCAATCAGGTCACGACGAAGGTCAATGTGGGCTCCACTACGAGCCCAAGCTTTTCCAAGATAATTCCAGCCTTAGGTATTTGTTATGTTTGGTCGTCCTCAAGACGTGGCTGACCTTCCCCATCCTTGTCGTTTGCTCAAACCTTCTCCCTTCCTACTGGTCTCATCACCGGTAACCCCAGGTGAGAGCTGGTCTCACGCTCCAACCAATAGGGTGATGCTGTTCTGGCAGGTAACTACTTTGTGCTTCGGCCCTTAGTGGTCGACCTCACTGGCTTATATTTTCTCCGTCGCTTAGGATGGACAGCGCTTTGCCCACCTGATGAAGTCACCTAACCGGGAGCAACAGACGGTGCAATTTCAAGGTAACGCGATCTACTGACTATTGCTATGCTATTCTTAGCTCAAGCGTTGCGCCTGGCAGTGAACGAAAAGGGCATCAGGGGTTTGCCCTCAAAGAAGAGACGCTTCCAGGAGAGAGCGGAGAATTAGAGCAATTGCCAGTCCAATAAGCTGGACTGACTGTATAGCGGGATAGGACCAATGTGTCGAATGGACTGCATGTCTATGATACATTCAGTCAGCGTATCTACACGTCAATCATTCCCTCCGATTGTCCCAATGGGTAGCAACTTAGTGAGTTCCTCTCCTTCCTACTGCACCCCTTCCCCATTTAGAAGAATATACCGCCCTCATCATCCTCCTCCTGCAAAGTATGGAAATATTCGGTCAGCGTCTGCGAGGAAACAGTCCTCGGGAAAGTGTGTGCGCCTTGATGGAGGGGCAGGACGCTCATACTTGCACTCTGGGGCAGACCGCCAGTAGGTGCATGCTGTTGATTAAGCGTTGCCGTGAAGCGGGACATGTCATTCATGGAGAAGATGCGGTTGGCTGATGTAGAAATTTTGGTGAGAGACGTAAGAAGCTCAATCACACTTTCCACATCGTTGACGTAGTATTGAGCTGCGCTGGGTTTCTTGCCCACCGTCACTGTGTAACAGTTCTTCAGCCTACAAATATAAGGCCATGCATCAGTTGGATATGCGACTTTGAGGTTGCGGAGAGAGCAGGAGCTATCCACCCGGCAGCGTTGTGCTCAGTCAATTTCTCATGTATGCAGTTCGCTTGCCAAGAGACAGGACAAGAGAGAGAGGACACAAAGAGAGGAATCCCCCATTGAAAGACTGCTAGCGCGTAACTCCAAAAGCCAGAAGGATGGAGGTCTTTTCAAGGCTAACTGTCTCAAAGATGCCGCCATGGGTTACCTGGTTCTCTCTTCTAGCTCTACAAACATGGGCTCGTCAGAAGCATCGTCGCCTATGCACAGCACGAAGTCCACATATTGGCTGGTCGTGCTCTCGACTGTGGAAAGAATCCGGTCTACCATCAGCCCCTTATGCACGCCCTCAGGGCGAACTTCAAGATAGCCTTTGCCTATGAGAATCTATGGTGTGACAAAGTTAGGCAAGCAGTAAAAGTTTTTAGACAAAGAGAACCTAAAGTTTAGGGAAAGGTCAGGACTGGAACTTACGTCTACGTTGAAGTGCTCGAGGACTTGCACCAGTTGGTCCTGCAACTCCTTTGCCTGGAGCATGCCAAACTCTGGGTCGGCATCCGAATATTGCCACACCAGAGCACTTCCTTTCTTCTCGATATATGTGCCATCCGTGCGCTGCCAAAAGAAGTGGTCCACTTTCGTCAGCCCTATGAGCTTAAACCTCTGTCGTTGTCTCACTTCCTCTCTCTTCCTCTCTCTCCCTCTCTGTTTTCTATTCCTTCTCTCGCCCTTGGCAGGGTAATGTTTCTCTAATAGCTAACCGGTCCCACTTCGGCTTGACTGCTTTACAAGTTCATCGTCCACCCGGTATATCTTTTCTCCAATGAAGGTCTAACCTGAGTATAGATGTCCATTATGGAGTGCGTGATCTCCTTCCAGCTGTCATCGTTCGTTCTCTCGACCACTGTCTCCCAATAATTCGCATCCGAGTCCACAAGATCTAGTTCTTCTGCAAAGAGGCGGACCTCAAGGTCATGCCCTCTATCCTCAGACCGCGGCCAGTGATAGAAGTACCCGTGCTCAGCGGCTAAGCCAAGACTTCGAACTTTTGTGAAAGCCTTGGTAAACCCGAGAGTGAGTATAGATTGAGCTAACGGCACCGAGTCTTTGAATGCTGACTCGACTTTGTGGGAAGGACTTGACAGCAGTAAGCAAAGCAAGGATGGTCAGTTCGTGGCTATACCTTTTTCAAGTCACTTCGTTCTTTGCCACTGAGGATAAAGACAGTGTTTCTCGGATCATCGCACAGCTTCTGAAGTAGGTTCAGAGTACTGGGACGCAACTCCTCAACCGCCTCTTGACGCTCCTGGAGGTACTTAGTATACCTACACGCCTTATTTAGTCTACAGAGCGTTATGTGCCTTTTGTTCTCTCTCTTCTTTGCCACTTCTAGCTGTGGTTTCTATCGGTCATCTGCTTCTGTTATTTTGGTCCTTCTTTGACCATAAGCGGCACCACACTGTGAGAACTCTAGGTTGTTTTCCTAGTGAGAACTTCCCAATACTTGTGTAGCCGCCTGTAGGGGTAAAATCACTATCAGCAACCAGTCCTTACCGATTCTGTGGCTCTTCTGCCACGAGCGTCCCCCCAAAGTCCAGCAAAATGCATCTTCTGGAGCTCTTTCGGTATTGCCGCAGCACCTTATCGACGTCTAGTGCTTGAAAGCCGTGATGCATTCCCAACATTCTGAAGCCAAAGCCAAAGCCCATGCTTAGATAGTCCACATCGTCCAGTTTTTTGTGAGAACGCTTCAAGTCCACGAGCACGCGTTCCGCCCACCGAGTGGTGGTGTTCCCTAAGATATACTGGAATGACACGAGTTAGAAAAGCAGGAACGTAGGCATGGCCACAGCGATAGAATCTGCTTCACTAAGAGAACAAGAGCAGAAACAACAGAGCCGGGAGGCAGAGAAAAGAGAGCCAGCTCAGGAACGGGGTAGGTTGATAGGAAGCGAAGTAGTTGGGATTGCATCATATGGAAGCCAATAGGGGTGAAGGTTGAAACAGTGGAGTCGCGGGACACCTGCAGAGTTCTCTGGTGTCTATCTTTTCTCAAGTCTTCAGATTGTGAGAATATCTGCTCTATGGCTTCCACCACTTCTTCCTTCCTCCATGGATTGACCGACCAGGCGCCATGTAATACTCTGCTGCATCCCACAAACTCTGACATTATGAGCGTCCCCGGTTGCCTTTGGAGGTTCTTACTAACAAACTCTTGCGTATAGACATACTCAAAGGGGTTCAGCTGGATGCCACCGCGTACGTGCGTGAGGAGCTTTGCGGGAAAGGACAAAGGTAGGTGTTAGGGCAAACATCCACTCAAATAAGGTAGGGGAAGTAGCTCCGGCAATGGGGGATCTAATGTCCTACTAGCGGGGTGAGCAGAAGGTATCTGAGACTACATAGAAACACTTGGAGAACTTGGGATATCCTGTCAATAGCCAGCAAGGCGTGGAGCCTGATATCAACACCTCTTGAACTGGCGGGATTTTCGTCGCCTAGCACTTACAAAAGCATCTGCCATTCCCATGTATGCCATCCGCTCTTCAAAGGATAAGCTTGGTACTTCCTTGTAATGAATAACAGGATCATCTGGTCCGCCTCCTGTCGGAAAATCCTGGTTGATCTGATCTCTGAGTAATCGCACCTCCAGCAGTGTTTGTTGATAGGATTTCTGGCGTGATACGTATTCCCCACTGTCTGCCACACAGACCTGTAGTGCAACACCAGGAAAAGGATATTATAGATGTCGCGCAAGGAGTAAGTAAACCCTTCAGGGCGGTGCAAAGCCACACCCAAGAATTGACTAGAGCAAATTTCTCTGTAGAGCAAGATAGATGGCAAGGAAGAGTAGCGCAGAGGAGGTAGAAGGGGCATGAGCGAAGGCGATTTGGAAAAACGGAGTACAAGAGCGCTTTTGAAAAGAAAAGAAGTGGGCAGCAAGCATGCTAAGTACCTGGACTAATCTGAGGATACGGGCTTGCTCCGGATACTTCTTGAGGAATTCACGCAGGGCCAGAAGCTTCAGCTGAATGCCACTGAGCCTACCCAGACTGTCCAGCCCGCACAGCACTACTTTCCCTTTATATTCCTCGATGAGCTGAGTGACCTGGCGACAAGAAGATCAGTGTACTCCATAAAAGCCTCAGCTCAAAGGGTACTACAAGACAGCTATAAATTCAGGCTATAGACATAAAAAGACGCTATGAAGCAGCCAATATCGAACGACAGGCATTAGCATTGGTAGCTTTGCAATACCCGGGTATTATAACTTTCAGTCTCCAGAATGGAGTCCAGAAGGGAGGGTTCAATGCCTGCGTGACTAATAGTGATATTCACTAGCCGTCCTCCGTAATCCACACCCAAAAACCCTCCCTGCTGTGGACCGTAAGTCAAGCCCATAATCCTGCGACAGCTGGTCAAGAAATGCCTTGCGTACTCGTAGAGGTGAAAACCTGTGACAAGAACTCATGTTAGAAGCGGTAAGCGCAGCACCATATTAGCTCTCCGAAGAGGAGGTCTCCACCGAAGACGTGATCTTGAACGAACGAACGAACGTAGAAGGACTATATACTTGGGATACCTATGTGATCTGCGCTTAGCATCCCTGAAAGTAAGGCATCCCTCACCGAGAGGGTCCTGAACAGCTCGGATGAGGGGAAAGGTGTGTGCAGAAACAGCCCTATATTCGCCCTCCTTAGACGTCGGGAGAGAAAGGAAGGAAGGATCAGGAGGTGCAGGTCATGGACCCATATCATATCTCCCTCATGATAAGCTTCGACAACCTGCAAATAAAAAATAATTCATCATTTACAGTCAAAGCCCTTAAAAATCCAAGAAGAGGCAGGTTGAGATGGAATCTACGAGGTCCGCTTCATAGTGAATAGTATAAAGATAGAGTGGAGATAGCATTCGACTTCTCTCGTACCGCGTCGCTGAAAACCTTATTGGCAGTTGCATATGTGGACCAAGCTGTGTCTTGCTCTGTAGGGTTCCACCATCTCGTAGGAAGCTCTCCATAGACGTCAATAACGTTATGGAAAATAGGCCAAAGGGTTCCTAAGCAGTACTTCTCATATCCCTTTGCTAGGTCCGGACTCAGAAAGACCGGCCAGCAGCGAAAGGGCTGAAGAGCCTCACTCACAGCATCCTCTTCATCGGGTGTGATGACTGTGTTGCAAGGTACTGTACCCACCCATACGACACGCATACCATCGCTAGCATAGCTTTGGCCACTGTCTTGGGTTCTGTGGGTAGGGCAAAGCAGCTGATCTCGGTCCCATTGTACGTTCCAAGTCCCGTCTTCCTTCTTTGTAACAATGACAGGAAGTTTATAGCAGACGATCAACACGGAATCGGATTTGCTTATTGTAGTTTCCTGCAGCGAATCGTCAAAGGAACGCCGGCGCTTGACTGGTCCTTGACGCGGAGGGGATCCCATGTTCTTGATATGCGGATGAGGGATTCTGCCAGATGACTTAGTGTTCTGGTGTCGTATAACCTGTGCACTGGGCACGGCGCTCTTTGTCTCAACCTCTAGACCCGTCGCGACGGATGGAGGTGAAGGACTGCTAGGGATAATCTGGTCTGAGACAAAAGCCTCACCAGTATGCAATCTAGGAATGAGAGGAAAGCCGTCAGGTTGAACAGTCTGGGGGACAGGCGTCCCATAGTCTTTATCCAGGGTGTCTTGGATGAGAAGCTCGTGTCCTTCTACAGAGACGGAGTGAACGGTATTGCCTTGCTCCCAGCGCTAAGAAGTAAGAGGGTGGTAAGTCGACTCAATACATGTTTTGCTTGAAATTGAAGGCGCTGGGCTCCCATCATCCTACCTTGAACTTTCCTCCTCCGAAGATGGCATACCTAAACCGCAGCTCCGTGCCTGTGTGGATCATAACAGGATGAGGGTTGAACCATAGAGGATAGAGCTCCGGTGTAGTCACGAGCTCGACGCCGTTATCGAGCGGAGATGAATGACCAGGCTCCGCAGGACGATCTGAGGCCACCACGAGGCTCTCGCCGTGCCGCAGGTTGGCCGTAAGCTCAAAGTCCACCCGTGTCTGAGGTGCAAACTAAAATAGCATATGCGTAAGGATTGGTAATAAAGGCGTGCAAGCAGAAAGACTGGACATACCTGTTGTCGGAACCTCTCAGAACTGAGAGAGCCCGAGCCCCTCATCCTGCTGCTGTTCTTTGGCAATCAATTGGGGGAATTGTAGATGGTGGGTGGCTCTAAGATGGGCATAACCATGGACCGACCTATGACACTACAGCTCGATTCACCGCATCAATCAGGAGTGCTACCCCAAAGCGCTAGATAATAAGCAATCGCACAGTTAGCTCCACCGTGCCCTTGTAGGCTGTGTCCAGGTATACAATGGCACCTTCATCCACTTTCTTGCTTTTAGACCTTTAGACCTGAGTTGGCCGGGAAGCATACCTTACCCATGCACCTTCCGCCTTCTCGGTACCAACAGCCGCGCCAATAGCGCTACTTCCCTCACGCTGTGCTTTGAGAAAGGGACTTTATGCTGGCGTTACTTAGCATTGGCTCCATGCACATGCACTTTGCGACTGTCCAGTGAATCTCTGGGATACTTCCTAGTGGTCGAGGCCTTCCTACATCAGCTCCTCCGATGGATGCAGACACAGCGTTGAGCGACAAAGGTGCATGTCACAGCGTTGAGCGACAAAGGTGCATGTCAGACACAAAGGCGGCAAGAAGCTGCAGACAGTCTCTCATTGTACAGAGCCAGGGGAGGGGCATTATTGTATGTGCAGGTGAAAGGCTTCACTACTACTGTATTCACTATGTTAGTGGATCTCGTGAGGATTCGTGATACGCTGACGGCCTCTCCTTAATAGACGTTCAATTTGGTGTCTGTATTCATTATTCTACCCCACAAAACCCCGCTATGTACACTGTACAATGTAATAAGGCAGGTCCTAAAAAAAGTGAGAGTAGCTAACGGATAGGTTCCTTTTCTGACCGTTACTGGTAAGCATCCTTCTTGATGATCGTACACGTAGATGGAAAAAGACGAGGGCTGCGGCGGCAGAACAGACGACTGAAGAGCATGATGATGCTAGATGAAGGCTCTTATCTTCATCCACAGCAGTCCCAGATTCTGGTGTCTCTAAATCTACTCCACAGCGGTGAGTTTTTCATCGGCGGTCTAGAGCATTGTAGTTGTAGTCTATAATAGCGGCTGTTGGTTTCCTACCTGAGAAGATGTTATTATATTTGTACCCCATATTTTTTGCAAAAGAGAACCTTCTCATGGCTTTCATCTAGTGTCATCCTCACCATCATGAAACCTTCTCAGCATTTTCAGTGTCGCAGCCATTAGAAGCAGATTCAAGAATAGGAAAGCCCACCGACGGTAATAAGTAGGATAATAGTAGTAGGAGGGGCTTCTTTCTTTTTTTAATCATAAATAAAGGAGAGGGTTTTCGTTGTCCTCTTGTTGTTTGGGTGGTGGTGGGACAACAACAACAACAAGCGCGCCGTAAAATACCCCGCACTGCGGGGCGGATCTCTCTTCATGCAGCAGACACGTAAGTGGAACTTCATAATAGATGAGATCCCATCATCAGACTTGTACTATAATATTTATTGGATTGTTTCCAACTCGTAGTGCTAACCATTAGGGAAAAATCTGGTGGAGGCTCAGTAGCGAGCGTCATAATGAGGGTGTCACTGCTATGATAGGAGGATCATCCTCATTCTTCTTCTTCTTTGTACTTTGTATCGAGCGATCACATCCATAGAGATACACAATGTTGGTTTTACATTCCCACACCTGAAAGGAGTCGCTAACGGTCATCGGACAGACACAACTGTGGATACAACGGACTACTTCTGGTAGCATAAATCTCCAAAACTGGGCTGTGTTTGCCCCTCCTGGCGGTTCGGGAAGAGGGACGAAGAAAAGGATCTCCATCATCATCAGATCATCATCCAGCTTAGGTACCCTGCTATATCTGAATAGGAAGCAGTTCTAGTGGTGGTTGCCGCTATTATTGGTTTCTTGGGATAAAAGCTGTTGCTGCTACAAATAGGTCCCTGCTGCTGCTGCGCCTCCTCCCCCCAGGCAAACAACAGTCAACAGATCTTCATTTTCAGCGCACCCTTTGTACAAAGGTATCTTTTCTGACCCATCATCCAGGAGATCCTCCTGCTGCTCCAATTTTCGTGCTACTGGCGTAGCGCAGTGAGTCTAGCCACAAGTGCAATAACTTAGTCCAGTGACTCTTTATAGTTGTCAGCGTTGGCCTTGTGTCATCAGGGGCCCTGATCTGCGCGTGCTGCTTTGCACCACGGGGGGTTTTGCCTTGAGCTTTGTCTTGAGCCATAACGACAGAAGATGACATCAACAGCGAATCCCGAATCGGCCATTCTACTACCTGGTGCTCCTTTGTGTGAGAAATCCAGCGGGTCTGAATACCAAAAGCACCTAGACGAGATTAGAGCAATTGGCAAAGTTGATCTCGGACCTTTGAAGTCTGTTATCTTCCCCTTATCTGAAATTGATAAAGTCAAGGTAAGCTAGACAAAAGTTAGAGAGTAATTGAACCCGAAGCCCGCGCCAGGAAAGCTCCAACAGCCAGTCGAGGACTTCCCATGCACCACCTATACCCTCGTAGGACTGACACCTGCTATGTCCTTTGTCCTTTCTCGGGTAATTGAAGGACGAGGAGCGCCTCAAAGGCTGGAAGATGAAAATTGTACACTACGTACGGCACGGCGAAGCAATGCACAACCTCGCTGCCGCCACCTCCAAAACTCAACCTGCCTGTGGATGTAAACTATCTCCCCCAGGGCCCTGTGTCTATAAGGATCCTGCTCTAACGGATCCAGCGTAAGTGCATCTTTCATGTCTTTGCTTAGCACTCGTTGTTGGCTCTGTGCATTCAAGAAAGTGTGGCCATCTCTCTCTTCGTTAGGTTGACCCCATTAGGCGAAGAGCAAGCTAGAAGTCATCAAGAGCACGCAAAAAACCTACGGGTGGATCTCGTGGCGGTCTCTCCGCTCAAAAGAACCTTGCAGACAGCAGCTCTTGCTTTTGCGGAAACGTTAGGAGGTAGCCGCCCTGCATTTATAGCCGTAGAGGAGTTACGAGAGCAACAAGGAGTGCATCTCGGAGACAAGCGCCGGCCCACTTCTGAAGCAGCGAAAGAGTTCAATTACGTCGATTTCTCCCTGTGCCCAGCGGATGACGACAAGTGGTCTGATAATGTGCGAGAACCTCGTTTGGATATTGCTAAACGAGGATATCGCTATTTGCGTTGGGTACATGACCGCGAAGAAGCTAACATTGCAGTTGTGTCACATTCCAGTTTCCTTTTGACGCTATTCAATCTTTGCCTAGAGACAGATAATACTATGCTGAAGCAGTGGTTTGCTACTGGCGAGCTACGATCAGTTGTACAGTTCAGCAAGCTAAATGATATTTAAGCGGTATGGACCAACGACCAGAGCACGGTTGTCCACCTTTTTAGAAGTTTCTAAGCTAATCCTATGACTACTTATCAGCCACTCCTAACATGTCAAGTCCTAAAGCTCTTAACGGCTACAGCCTAACTACGTTTGCATTGGACCACCTACTCTATATCAGATTTGAGCCTACTTTCCTGTGGCTTCGTCTAGCTACCGACTAACTACTTTATGGATACAAAGGACGCAGATGGCTATCTACACGGAGTGACTATGTCCCCTTTTTCTCGAGCACTCTTTAGTGCTGAGGCTGAGTGTTCTTTGTCTTTTTTTCCTCCTTCTTAGTAACCTGGCGATCAGCTGGTACCTTGCCCATCAAGCGATTGAAGCGGCTCAGAACTGCATCAATGACTCTGTGGGTTGGGACCAGAACATAGACGTCAACCAAGTTGTTGACCTTGCCGTAGACAGCAGTGTAGGTAGCATAGAGCTTGGAAGCATAAGGCTGTGCGCGGTTCTGGATGTCCTTTCCTCTAGCTACTACGATAGCATACGATTGGGCCGTGGTCTCCTTGCCTTTTGCCACAACCTTGTCGACACCAGCTCTGGTTCCCTGGTAGACGTTTCCTGCAGTAGACGTAGCCTTGTTGACAGTGGCCGCAGCGGTATCTCTGGCAAAATAGACCGTCTTGACAGCGGTATCCTTGCCAAAGTACACCCAGCTCAAGGCATAGTTGTAGATGGAGTTTGCCTGCGCAGAGGCCGTATCCTTGACAGTGGTGGCAGCTTGACCAGCTGGCTGCACGACTCTTTGGTTGACTGTGTCCCTAACGTTGCTGCTGATCTCGTACGCCTTATTGAGCTGAGGCTCAACAAGCGAGTACGCAGGCTTAATAGCTTTCTCATTCACCGTGGTAACGGTGTTCGTAACAATTTGTGGTACTTTGACTTCTACCATGATTTGTGAATGGTCCAAGCTGGGATATCCTTCTGGCTCAAAGTTGTGTCAGGCGATAACGTCGCGCAAGTGAAGAGTTAGAGGTGGCTTCAGAGTTCTGAGGGAAAAGCGATTATGAGCAAAGCTTCTTCTGTTGGTGTCTCGTACTTCTAGGAACTTGCTTCTCTCAGACACCAATTCTTACTGTAGAATCTTAGAGCGGATGGGAACGTGTTGCGTAACCCCTGAGGAATGTATGAGCCAGGCGGGTGGGAAGGTATTCTGTCTGTCGTTTTCTCCTGTTAAAATCTATACAAAACGTCTCGTCGCCTTGTTCCCTGTTCGCCGATCACCTCCAAGCTTTTCTGCTGTGGTCCTTTCCTCTTTCTTCACCGGTAAATTCTCCTGTTGTTTTCTATGCAGAATGTCGATCTGTAAAGCAACTAGAAGGATGACGAACAGAGCGAGGTGGTTTACTACAATATCCTGTCTGTCTTGCTCTTGTTTTTTTTTTTTGCTAACTGCAGTGCCAAGGTCGAGTGATCGTTGATTGCTAGTTCTCACAGCCATTCCTTCCTGTTTCCTCTTGCAGTTTCACATGGTTTACCCATCTATTGCTGTTTGAAAGGCGACTCATTGCTGCCATTTGCTCCAAATGTAGAGATGACGACGTGGGAAGAACGCTAGAGGGCACCGAATCTCAATAGGAAATGACCGGGAGTGGGAAGTACGAGTAGGATATTATTGGTACTTTCCAAAAGAGTGAGGGAAAGAGAGACAGGAAAGGGGAAAGATGATGTCGTACTTTGTGCTCCTCCACAAGCCCGTATTCTGTCATTTCATGCGACTTGGGTTGGGATACCTTGACGATATTGACTAAGTTAGTGTATGTGAGCTTCAGCCTTAGCATTAGACGTAGTGTTAAAAGACAAGAGTAATAAAGATACGACCTTTATAGGAATATGACCCAATTGCCCTCACTCCCTAAAGTACAACTACAACACCGCACATGCAGTTCTCCATAGATATATACCTAGCCCAATTGACCCTCTTATGAAACTACAAGACTCTGGCTTGTCATAACAATGGATTCCATAGGCTAGGAAGTCATAGGAATTGAATAGAAGATGACTGCTCTATGGACTGGCTGGCCATTGGTCTAAGAAGTTCTAGAAGATCCTCCGACCAAGCGTCACACATCAACTTCGTTTGGCCTTCGCTTAGCTAACCTGGTTATTATCCGTGTTAACCTCAACTGCCACCCTTTGTGGCTGATGAGTTCCTGGTGAGTGAAGTGATAGAGTGCGAGTGAGATGCTGGTGTCTCTTGATGGAAAGCTACGACTGTACATTGAAAGATCCAGCACGATGATCAAATTGTAGGGAATGTTGAAAAGGTGCCTTTAGTTGTAGAAGTACTCGTACCCGAAACTATGCGCGTAGTAGACGCTCTGTTACATGAGTCTCGCAGTTGAAGTCAAGAATGGAATCTCTTCTGCTGTGCAGTACACTGAGCTGCCCACGAGGTGTTGGACTGTGGATTTCGAAGTTAGTTCTACTTCTGGATCATTTGCAATGCAGGCGTCGCTCGTTCTTTGGTCGGCAGCTCCACCTGCTGCTGCAACTATTGCAATGTGTAGATGTACGCGGAGATGACGTGCAATAAATAATGCCGTCCTGCGAGGACAAAGGCGTACTGTTTGCACAGCCTTGATGCGGGTGTTGTAGTTCCCCCACTCGTTGATGGCAGTAGAACTGAAGATCCTCCAGAGCTAGTTCTAGGAGATACTTCCGCTCCCTACAAGTAAAGGCCTTCACTTCCTTCCTCAAAAACAGCTGGGAACTACTTTTCGACAGTGGAAACTGTTGGTAAAAGCCCTTTCGTTAGTTGCCATTGTTCAGAAGAAATGTTCCTTTGCTTCCTTGAGAGACGAGCCGAGCCGACGAGACGTCATTATCTTCTTACAACGAACCTCCTCGAGGGCATGGGCAGTGCGTTGCAAGCTCCACGTTGTTAGTCTCAAATGTTTTGTTACGAAAGGTATGTCGGAAGGGCGATTGAAACCAAAGAATACGTGACTGTAGCTTATCTGAAGCCTTCTTATTAAAAAGGAAGAGTTTGTGGTGCTCCCATGGTAGTTCCTTACTTATTGTCTGAAGTCTTTTTTGGAGAAAGAGTTGTGGTGTCCCCATGATAGTTCCTTACTTATAGGTCACTTCAGTTGAAGCGCGTGCTGCTGCTTTCCTCCCTTCTAATTTCTTCCGTGAGAGACCAGATCAGCGTTTCCCCCTACCTTGGACCATTAACGTGAACTTCCAGAACGAAAAAGAGGCAGTTACTACGAAGAGGACGATGTTATACTTTTATACCCGGTCGCCCTCATCCCTTAACGGGCGCTCATGGTAGCCGCTGGTTAAGTATAGGTTCGGCAGTGAGGTAACGAGAAGATGACATTAGCAGGGAGGATTGCGAAGGTACAACAGATGCATCCATAAAGGAGATAACACAACTTGCTAACATAAGCTTTGTGAGATAGAAAAAGTAAGCTTTGTTCATGAGGGTTCCACTGACTGCACTGCGAAATTCGCTCAGAGGCGACATAATAGTGGCCCCTGCCATTCAATTTTTTACTTGGTAGGGCTCAGCGAAGGCTCAGGTTGAGATCTTGCTGGTTCAGCACCACCCTCCACAGGCTTCGTTTCAGCTAGAGACTGTGCGTCCGTAACTCCTTCCACAGACTTCGTACCTGCTCCAGATGTCTCCTGTTCCTTGTCCTGTTTCGGTTTGACCATCTCTTCATCTTCTGAGCCGTCCTTCCTCTGCTGGTTACTTTGGCTTCCTCCGCCAAAGAGATTCCTGGTGCTTCCAACGACATTGTCTCTCGTCTGTAAAACGTTAGACCGCACGGCAGCCCAAGAGGATTTCTCTTTCGCCTTCCCTACCACTGACCCAACGCCACTAGAGATGGAGGATGCGAAGGATTCAATCTTGTCTAGTAGTGCGTCAGCGTGAACGGCGTCAGCCACTGTGTCAGCAAACCTCTCCGCTTCTGTTTGAATATAGCTGAGACCCGACTTCCCTTGCTCCTCCTTCGGTCGGACAGTCCCTGAGACGATGATGGATAAAGTTAAGATATCCTCGTCCGGTTTCTTTTTCGAGTTCATATACCGTAGGGCCTCTGTGAGGTCATCGTCACCCTTGACGGCAATTTTATCGCCATCACCGTCCACGTAGTGCAGTTGGAAGTCAGGCGCAAGGCAAAGAGTTTGATCCACTACTTCTCGAAGCCCCTGATACGTGACTTCTGCCTTGGAAACACTGATCCGTCGCAATTCGCCATTGAATGAGAGCTTTAGAGATACATTGGATAAGTCCATGGCTAGAAATGCGTTTCGCTTGAATTTTGGTTTGGGATGTAGCACGCCAATCAATGCAAGCAGTAGCCGGCGGTGCCACACAGTTACTAGCGGTTTCTGTCCTGGCTGTCGCCCGACGGCTCGCAGCTCCACTTCCTCCAGGGCTGGTATTGAGTCTGGCTGATTTCTCTTCTGCTGAGAGACGAGTGGGAGATGAGCAACTGAGCCTGAAGGTTATGTCAAAGAACGAGCGCAAACAGGTAATGATACAGGTTTGGCGGTCTGAGATGCATGGCACTTTGGTGCCGACCTAGATACTAGGAAGATGTCACTTCTGAAGCTTCTTCAAGATTACCGATGAAAGCTTCGTGTAGGTTTCCGGAGTCATATTTTCTGCCCTGTACTAAAGGATTTTTATAGAGCAACCAAAGAGGCGGAAGCTTTAATGCAGCCCAAGGTTTCAGAATTAGCCAACAGCAAGAGACGCTGGGTCAAAAGAGAGGTTACTAAGTGCTGCATAACATACCGCATTATGCGCCAATTTATGAAACGGAACTGTACTGATACGTTATATCTTATTTTGCAGTAGAAATTGTACCGGCAGCTACAAGGGCACCTACAGCAAGATATCTCCTTTCTATGGCGCCTGCCGACAATCTTTGGAGCGCGATCGACTTAGCGAAGATGTAGAAATTTCTTGATGATTTTTGGATGATTGTTCTTCTATCCTTTGAGCTACAAAGCAATCATCACTGTCAACCGATGATATCATGAAAGGCTTCTTCTTGTTTGCCTATGATAATGATGTCCCTAGGATCTCTCTTGAAGTGCGGGTGGCAAAGTCCGTGTTCATCAACAGCTAGGTCATGCTCAAAGGCTGTAGCACTTCTGCTGAATCAGGTAGTAACGCAGCAGCATAATGCTATGTTCGATCGTGGTCCTGACGGCTGCTTAGATGTTACATGTATGGACTCTTTGGCAAAGCTGCTCGTGACACAAAGGGCATCAAGTCAACAGCTATGGCTTGTTTCGCGGCTGGTGGTGAGGGAGAGCGAAAAGGGAGGGATGAAGTATCGGCTTTTCATTTCCATCACATATACACATTCTTCGTTGCTCCTTGCTCCCGCGGCGGCACTGAATGAGTGATCAGGAGGATCCATCACAGATGTGTATCCTCTACTTCCTGTTCAGCTATGCCTCTGATGCAAAAAGTTCGATTTCCAACGTGCAATAACGCCATAGTGGTAAGGCCCAGAAGGTCGCCTCTCGCATCACCTCTCCTTCTTTCACAAGAAGCCTCTATTACAATGTGTTGGCTCTTCGAAGGGAAGGCTCGCTCTTGTCTAGTAGGGAAGGCTAGATCGTCAAGAGGACAAACAAAAGGTTTGGTTTAAGGTAGGGCAGCACTGAAATTCCGTCGTTCTTTGCCTAATGGCTTAAGAGTATGTGAGCCTCTTCTGTTGGGGATAATTATAGACAAAATGCAGAGAGAGTCATTGAAAAACAAAACTTCTTATCATTCTGATCACTTGCATTATCCTGCCTCCATACTACTGGTCCTGCTATATACATGCGGTTGGGAGAAGCGTAGTCCTCATGACCCTTCTTGACTTCTCCTGGCACAAACTGCTGATGATAATACTTAGGGGCACGACCTTTCTCCTCTTTTCATTCTCACCCGACGTTTGGGTAGACGAATGAGGGGAGCCAACAGGAGAGGTGTAGCTTAGAGCATCTCTTTTCCCTTCTAGTCTGCCGTAGTGGACTTACTACTTCAACAATTGCTTGTGCTAAAAAAGGAAGTAAGGGAAGAAGTATTATGTTTTAGAGTATAGACTGGTTGTTTGGGGATAAGACAACCTTCTTGTAGGGTCTTTCATGCGATGCTTAGATAGTGATGCATCGGCTACCGACCGTTCT
Source organism: Hyphochytrium catenoides (assembly GCA_900088475.1). Taxonomy (NCBI): domain Eukaryota; class Hyphochytriomycetes; order Hyphochytriales; family Hyphochytriaceae; genus Hyphochytrium; species Hyphochytrium catenoides. The sequence goes on from FLMG01000355.1 coordinate 167,211, forward strand.
GGAACTGTTAATAGCTTGTTAAGCGGAACAGCAATATCGGGGACTCTGAACCATAACGTGAACAAGGGACTCCGAGGAGTGTCTCGCAAAAAAAGGCACTGTTGGCCTAGTACCTGCTGGCAGTGCTGGTATATTGCCAAAAGAGATAATTAGCTTTACCTTTGATGCATAGTAGAGAGCCTTTTGACTATATGAAGCTCTAAAAGAACACATTCTGGACTACGTCTGCAAAGCCAACAGAGAAGTAGTGGTGGTTATCGGGCTTGACAGGCCCTTTATAACTTATTACTACGCGCCTCCCAAGTTCTTGGTGTGGCCCTTCTCGGTCTTGCCGTATTGGTTGATAGAGAACATCTTGCTTCTGCCAGCCTGCCTACAGTAACCCCATGCGCTATCAGATATCAGAGCTCTACTAGTGGTCAGTTTCGTTTGTACTTGGTACAGCCAGAGCTGGCCGAGCGGGCTCAGGAACTACAATGCAAGACCTCTCTGTCGATTCATTCTTCTGATGTGCAATCATGGAGCTGATAATAAGAAGTTCAACACAGCAATGAAGCAATGAAGCCTGGACAAGACTTATTCAGTTGGAACAATCAGTGTCATCAAGAGCAACGACAACAAGGGCCGTTGGACAACCATCAGACCATCAGCACCAGCAGAACATGGGACAACAGGATCACAGGATAATAACGCAACAAAAGAAGACAGCAACAGAACTCACAGGAAGATTCGGCTCAGAACCTAGGTACAGTCAAAGTAATAATAAAAATACCCTTGCGTCTAAACTAGTGGTCTCGCGTACTATTACGTTCTTGACTAGGGAAGTCCAGCCATACTAACACAGATCACTAGTCATCCCAGGTAACACATTAACTATGGCTTGAGTCAAACTCATACATAAGCTCCAAATTTTTGTCTTGGTCCACCATCTCCCCAGCTCTGATGATGACTCGGCCTTCTTCCACTTCTCCCTTCGTTTCCTTCAGCCTTCAGTCCTCGTCACCTCTCGCCTTAGTGGCTGGATGATCCGGCTTCTCGAGTACGGTTTCAGATGCCCAAAGAGTGGCAATTGCCGAGATGAAGAGTGGCATCATGGTAGTTCTATAAAGATGGCAGAAGGGAAGGGAGGCGGGTTGTGGTGGATGACGTTATAAAGGGACTGCAGAGAGCGGGAGATGATGATGCATGATAGAGGGCCAATTCGGACCAGAAGGGCATCCTTGTTTGCTGCAAGGGCTGATGAGCTCTGTCATAAGGATGACAAAGGATGTAATCGGTCTTTATTACTGAAGAAAAAGCACCACCCACTAGTTCCTAGCTTGCGAACAACTGTTATAAATCAGTCACTATTTATCCTTCTTCCAAGCTGAGCGCCGCACCAACCTCTGCTGCGCCAGCACGTGGGCTCTGATCCCTTCGCAACTTGGAGCTCAAGCAGCCATTGAGGTTTAATCAAGTGTTTTAGTGCGCTTCAAAGCGGTAACCACCAGCTACTTGCTTTTCAACAATCACAATGGTTATCCAAGTCGTGTACGATGCCAAAGACAAGATTCAGAGCAAGGTGGTGGAGAATGCCACGCTGATCGTCGACAAGATTGAAGAGTATGCTGACTACTATATGCCTCCAGACCGAGAGACCACCAACAATAGCCGGGAGGGTGGTTCAGATAGCCTGCAAGCGAGGCTTCTGGATGTCTCATGTAGGGCAAAGGACAAGGCCTTAGGCACCATCAGAACCACGTCCGTCAAGGATGTTGTTGATTTCTCCCGAGGCCTCGCTGTTACTACAATCACCTATGCTGCGAGCTACCTCAGCGAATCGGCAACGGCAACCACCGAGAAAGTCGGAACTTCACTTAAGGAGACGAAGGACAAGATTGTTGCAACAGAGACCTATCTCATTGAAGTTGTCAATGGACAGATTGCTCACCCTATCCGTACGGCGGCCGCCACAGTGACTGAAAGCACGCAAGGTTATTCTGAGTGGGTTGTGCGTGCTGTCAATGACTTGGTAGATCAGACGAGCAAGAAACTTGAAGTACCGAAGGAAATGATTTCCGGTATGATGAATGTCTATTTGCTGGACCCTGCCGAAGAAGTAGCAAGTTATGCCAAGTCAACTTGGCAGAGCCTGCGCGGAGCAACCAGTCAAGAGAGCCTAATGACAGCATCAGCGGCGCCGGAGGAGACGGAGAGTTCAAACGAAGTCTCTCCCGTACAGCTCTCAGGATAGGTTATGCTCAGAATACCCCTTATGTTACTTAGAGTGAACCGCTATGCTATCACACTGTACATATATAGACATCCTGCTAGTATGCAGCCAATGCGCGCTTTGCCTAAAGGCTTCCTTTGCCCTAAAAGCCACCCTTCGCGTCTGCTTAGCAAGCGGCAGCTTATAGTCTCTCCCTTCGCTTCATGATCCCATCGTAGTACCATAGCTCTCTATCTGTTAGGGCTCGATCGTGTTAATTTGCTTTAGATCTCTTAGAGGTTTTGCTCTGGGGTCGCTTTTTGGTCGGGTGCTTCCTGCCTAATGCTGTCATCTGCGACTTGAAGACATTGCTCAACAGATTATGAAATTTTGCCTGCTCCTTTGCTGTCACCTGCATGGAGGGGCGTCAGATGTTGTTGCAGCTACTCGTACCTCTGTTCATCTAAATGAGGCTTACAATGGTGCTAATCTTTCTCTTCTTGCTACCATTTCCTAGAGTAGCTCTTGCGAGAAGGTGAGTCCGTGTAATGTCAGCAGGACTCGTTGATGGAGCTTTTCGTTTCAAATATTTGGCAGGAACTAATGGACAGGACATGAGAAGGTTGTCATACTTCCAGTGGAAGGCACTTACCACTTTTCATGGTGAAATAGACAGCCTTGCCATTCTCCTCTTCCTTTGCCTTGACGTACAGCTTTGAAAGTTCGCTCAGGAACTGGTCGTGGTTGAGCTGAACCATGCTTCTGTCCTTACTCAGGCCTATGCAAACAAAAGTCGAAAATGGATTGGCCTTTGTCACGCCGTCTACCTCAGCTAGAAGATCACTAACCGATGACAGTGTACCTCTTTCTGAGATACCTTATGCCTGGACTGGTCTTCTTCCTGGATCTCGTGCTCTCTTCCCGTTATGTGCTGGTCTTCCACAGTCCTATTGCGGACGAGCACATCTCTGAAGCTTGCAGGAGACACAAACAGCGCTTCTCAAATGCAGGAAGTGAAGCGTGATTATAGAGAGAGATGGAGTTCTGACAAGATCGATGTTTGTCTGTCAAACCTCAGAAGGAAATGCAAGTAATAATGAAATATTTCCACCAGGTTATAAACATAAGTCAGTTTGAGGGAAAAAAGCTTTATAACATGAAACATACAAATGTTCGCAATGGGGCGTGGAAAGAATCAGCAAAGAAGACAAGCACCAAACGGCATTATTGTCGGCTGACGGCATTGTAAGACGATGATCAAGCTTCATCATTCATCAACATCTCTCCGCCTGCAGCCGCTGCACATACAAGGTTGCTGCCGGGAAGAGAACGAGTGTTCTCTCTGAGGAGGACGAGGGGTCAAAAGGCAGGACCACCTTCCAAAGAAGACGGCTCCTCTGCTGAATATTCAAATGATATTGTCAGCGAAAGGCTGAGTAGGGCCAGACATGGCACCCACAGAACTCACGGTGCGTGGCCAACGGAGACAATAAGAGGCCATAGACTGATCCTTTCCTACTTATGCCAGGTCGAAGACGTGGAGGCACTCGTTCGAAAGGAAGGAAAGAAAGTTGAGGAAGCCACACATCTCTCTTTTCAGAGGTACATCGGCTACTCAATTCCCTTAAAGCTTTGATTCTAAGTTCTGGCATGACAGGAAGAGCATTGTCTCCATCGCTGCTGCTCTCCAATTGCCACTGCTGGTGCATTTGGACCTATCCAGGAACCATATAGAGAGTCTGAGGAGCTTTGATAGATTTACAAGTCTTCAGACTCTCATTCTCTACTTCAACCGGATCTCTGACTTACAAGAAATATTCAGATTGGTTCCTCTTACTCAGCTGAGAGCCTTAGATCTTCGTCTCAATAACGTCACCCAGCGGGATGGGTACCGTCGGTAGCGCTATCAATCCTTATGGATGGAATACTGTCAGACAAGTGCGCTAATAGCTATCTAGTTCTGTCTTGCAGGTGCTACCTTCTTTGACATCTCTCGATGAGAGAACGGTAAGACACGGGGAGCTTCTCCATCGTGCTCAGCCGAATACGTTGTCTGAGCTTTATGAGGCAGTCCAATTAGAACCGGTGGAACTTGCTGCAAGGTACGTCTGCTCGGCGTGCTGAGACACAATCACTACTCTTACATTCCCCTGTCGTGCTTTCGTCGTTTGGACACCAGTACACCTTCAATGGACCACCTACCGCCAGGTCACGAAAGCGTGCAGAGTAGACCCCAAACTGTCTCTGTAACAAAGTCTCTGGCACAACTTCTAATCCCTCAATCGGATCCTGACGCTGGGAAAGTAGAAGCCAAACCATCGCAGTTATACCCGAGCCTCGGTATCTCAGAGGACAAACAGGATCCAGTACAAGCGTCCTTTCCTGATACTTACGAGGAGTTGGGTGCCACGTACCTTCTTCAGGATACCTCTGCAAGATCCAAAGATGAGGAGTTCATAGAAAGACCCAAACCAAACCATGAATATCTGCTTCTGCGTGATGAGGTAGCTGTACTGCGAAAGGAGAACGCAGGTCTCCAAAAGCAGATGCAGCTGGTCTTGGACGCCTTTCGTGAGGAGCAATGCAGAGCAGATTTGTCCGCCAGGGCAACTTCCGAGGCTCTTCATATGCTGAGAGAGGCCCACGACGCGCTCCTCGCCGCCAATAGGCAGCTCGTGGCGGAACTGGAGCTCCAGAAAAAGCGTTATCGTCGAGATGCGAAACGCTGGAATGACAACTTTAATCAGCTGCGTGTTTTGGCGGAGCACAACCAAGTCAATAGATAGCGAGCATTTCTATGCATGTTCGCTTTTTTCAAGATCCAAGGTTTCTTTTCGCACCGGGGCAGCGTCGCGTTGCAGGCTCTTCTCTAACCTTTTAGAAAGGGCGTGTTGACATCGTGCTTCAGCGCTCACGGTGCAAATGCGCACACCTTACTTGACCTACAAACCGTGTACGGTGGGGCTAAGCCCTTGTGTAAGTAGACTTACATACAGCCAATGCTCGAGATATCTAACGTTGAAGGGCGCTGAGAGGTTGGATAAGCCCAATTAGGCCATCCTATTACTTTATTTATTAGATGACTGGCTCCGTTCAACAATGTCACAACTCCTATCCAAACAATGAACTCCACTCTGCCTTATCCTCACTTGTCTCAGCGGCTAAGGAAGCCCTTCGATTACTATTCTCTCTCGATATGCTCCCGCGCGAAGAAGGAGGCTTTTCAAACCGGATGACAAGTGGGCGCGGAGAAGACTTCACGAGAGAGAAAAATTGATTCATAGACCGCACCAAAGCACCGTTGACGGACACAAGTACATCCCCCGGCTTGATTTTGCCGCTCTTCTCCGCAGCCATGGGAGAGCCGTTTGAGGTTCGGTTGAAGCTGGTAACAATTAGCTGATTGCTCTCTTCTTCCACCCTCATGCCCAAGGTAGCAGCCTCAAAAAGCACTTCATACTGCTGGCTCTGTAACGATGGTCCGATGCTATCTCCTGTGCCCCGATCGGATGTTAAGGAGCTTGATGAAGAATTGCGAGAAGAAGGGCGGAGGCTCTCCTCTCTAAGGTCATCACCAACAATCAAAACAAACTTGGACCACCACTTCGTGGTCTCCTGCTCTACAAACGCCGCTGAGTATCCCATCTTGGAGATCACTTGCCCTTGGTCCTGTTCAACAACAGCGTTGAAGCCGTTGCACCTGATAACCAATTTTATGTTCCCTGAAGCTATAAAGTTCAGTGGCGAAGGGATGTATCCGAAGGCAAAGAGAACCAAGGCGCGGTCAGGTCGCCATCGAGAAGAGCCGTCCGTCCCAATCCTCCGTAAAAGACTTCTCTGAGGGAGGGGATGAAGCTCCGCTCCCTCTGCTAAGGTTGGATTGACGACCTGAACAAGAAAAGAGTAATGAGAAGTATCGTCAGTGATAAATAAGGAATTTGAACCCACTTTAGGAGGTGCAGATGAGAAAAGGTAATTCTCGTCGGCGCAGGTGACCACGGGCGAGCCGTAGAATCGGTAACAGGACAAAGGAAGCCATAGTTTACTTAGAATAACCTTTACCAGACGGCTGACAGGAATGCAACCCAATAAGGAAAACAGAGCAGACACGCCTTACCAGATCTTGCCTGCTGTTGTTAAGTATAGCGACTGCCACACAGGCTCTCGCCCCCACACCTGTGTGGTTGCTATCCCAATCAAAGATTAGGTGTGTTAGCTGCCTGTTGAAACACTCTCTGGAGTCACATCGCTCAAATGCCTTTGAATGCTTGCTAACGATGTCTCTGTTAGAGAGAGACTCATACTTAAACCCTTCCTCAAGCCGCTGGTCCACTTTACCGATGAGAGACGAAAAGACATTCGTCACACTATCTGTAACGAGTGTCGTCACCTCTATTGAGTCCAGAAGTCCAAACACTTGACCTCGAAGCTGCTTACTATAGAAGGCCATCAGAGAATCCATAAAGGACTCTTGAGTGCCATACACTTTCTTCAGCATGAAGCGCGGTAACGTCAGGGAGGCACCATCAATGCGCAGGCGAAGATTCTGGACCAATGAGAAAGACGAAGATTCCGCCTCTTCTTCTGGCAGGCGCTCAAATGAAACTAGTAAGTTGATGGGCTCGAAAGAGAGTGTGTCAACAAAGACTTTGTGTCCTCCAGCACCCCACCGCTTAGAAAGCACTTCCGCTCTTGCGTTATACTCCGAGAGCAAGTCCACCGCCCTGCTCACTGAGTGAGGTTTGGCTGTGAAGTACTGCTGAATATCACTAGTCACTCGGTTTAGCGTTTGGGCGAAGGTGCTGGAGGTCTGCAGTCTGATGTCCCCGCACTGGACCAGGAAGGTGTTTACGACATATACTCCTGGGTATTCCTGAATCTGAAGGAGGACTTGGAAGAAGGACGCATCACGCTTTAGTACGGGCGTAAGCACCACCGGGTACTTCGACTGAGGACTCAAGTCTTCCAGTTGGAGTGAACCACACGTAAATTGCACATTCTGCGGGGGAGGAACGAGAGAATGAGCATGAGGATTGAAGATCTTATCAGGCGAAAAGAAAGAGAACATTTATCTGCAAAGTGGTGGATCTGCTAGCAAAGGCCTAGCAAACGAACTAACCTGCTGTCCAGACGACTGAGCCCTCAGAAGAATCCTCACTCTGGAGATCAGAAGTCGTGCGGTCCGCACGGTGTCCGTCACAATTTGAGATGGGACGAAGGAGCTTCCCCGGCTCATTCCCAGCCTTACACTACGAGATGACTGCAGCCTGGAAGAGAGCTTGGTCTTGGTATTCCTCTGCCGTTCTTTATTGGCCCCTCCATTACGATTTCCCAGGGCTGTGGAGCTGTATAAGGTAATTATAAGGCCCGGAATCTGCCAGTCGTACACAGAATCATAGTCTACATTTGACATCTCTCGGATCATACTTCCACGGGTACCTCGACCATCCCTTTCTGTTCTCTCTCGAACGCTTTCGCCGTACACAATCTCATTTAGCTTCTTCACCACTGCGCGATCTAATCCTAAGCCCCCTTCCGTGAAGACGACCAGCATCGAGGCCTCCTCAAGGCCGCCAAATGTGACGTTCACTGCGATTGGTTGGCGCTCGCTCGATGCTCCTCTCGCGACATCTCCAGGGATCGATACCTCAAAACTTCCCGCCTTTTCTATCTTAAAGTGCTCGCTCCAGCCGTAGTAGTGCTGCCCAAGAGAAACAGAGATAGGGTTCCATCGCCCACTGGCCCAGTAGAACGGTTGCTTGACTCCGCTGGCAATAACCGTCAAGGAGCCCTCGTAGGTCCCTTCCTTTATAAGGAGATCACAAGTGCAGTTATTCACCAATAAATAACGTGGAAAGATGTTCACGATCTTTGTAAAACTGCCAAACTTTTCCGTGTCATAGTCAGTGGAAACTCCAAACTCGTACAGGGTGCTGTTAGTTGTTGCGCAGTGTAGCACTTCATTCTGCCAGTTAAGATTGGTGGGATCTGGCTTAAATGGCTCAGACCACTGAGACCCAGGAACACGTACTCGAAAGGAATCACTACCACCAGGTTCAGTCTGGAACATGAATAATCGAGCAGTGTCGATAAGGGTGGAACACGAGATGCCGTCCCAGTCCTCCACGAAATTAGAGATCACAAGAGGCAATCCAGTGCGGTTAACAATCCAGCACTGTGCATAGATGGCAAAGCGGAGGATGCCGTTCTGTGCCTCCTCGGCCTGCACGAGCAACTTCAACTTGCCGCCATCGGAGCGGCGTACAGTGCATCCTACTGTCTTCTTCTTTGACCCTCCGCCGCCTTGAAGGGAGAAAGAAAGCCATTCAGATGGAGCACAGCCGGGTAACTTGAGCTGCAAGCGTAGTGCCTGGGACGAGTGAAAGTGCATGCAATAGCCTTCTTCTCCCGACGGCAAGTTACTGGCTATAACGCCTTGGTTGGGATTGTTGCTCATCAGGTTAAGTCCCAATGGCACAGGAAGAAGGTTGAGAAGGCCTATAGGAGGATAGATAGACACTACCACTATGCCTGACTTATACTGGCTTTCTGCACAGAAGACACATTCGACACCCTGCGAGAACTGCGCCACGACTTTAGTTCTAGTGGACCTGGTACCATTTTGGATGAGGATAGGAGCAGACCAACTATAGACCTCTCCTTCATCTGTTACGGGCCGAATTCGGAGCTCGGAAGCTTCAGCAGAGGCAAGTGGAAGCGACTTAGTATCTCCAGGGAACACAGAGCCTAGAGCTTGAGGACTCTCCCACCGTGGATCGTTGGCAAGTACTTCCACCTCCAAAGGTGTGAAGTTCATCATTCTAACCTTTGAGCAAATTGTAGAAACAAACCGCCCGTCCTCTAAGCGACAGTCGATAAAGAGAGAAGAACGCTGTTTTCCGGTGGCGTCCAAAAGCGCGTAGGAGGTAACGCCGATAAGGTCCACCCCTACATTCAAGATTGGAGCATATGGCTCTCCGAAATAGAGGTTGACCACTTGCTCTTCATCCAGGGAAAGAGAGAGTTTTGCACGAAGAATACCAGTTCCAGCACCCTTGCTGTGAGAGAAAGGAATCGGGCAGGCCTGAGCTATCTCTATCTTGTGGCGCGTCTCGACCTCATCATTCACCCAGTAATCAAAGCTCATGCCCGATTCATTCAATAATACCACCGGAGCCCTGACTCTTAGTGCCTGATCGCCTCCAAGTCTGAGGTGGTGCTTATCCATTTTTTCTGCCCTTCTCCTCCAAGTTCCAGCTGCAGAGGCTAGAGTCTCTAATAACCCGTCCGTAATGTGGACAGACAATGGGGAGTCAGCCTCCACAATGAACTGGGTACGAGGCATAGAGGAGGACTGCATTACAAGTGCCAAACGTGCTTGCCACCCATCCATCAAAGGTCGCCACTCCAAGGAATGGGGTTCGAAGTACTTTGACGCGAAAAAGAGCTCGGCCCCTCCGCTAAGCTTTTCACTATCCCCGTTTGCAAACCAGTTTCCTTTCTCTAACCCAACCTGGAAGAGAGGAATGTCACAACCGTCGCAGTCGTTAATGAAGATAAGGGAGACTCGCCCCATTTGGCACTCTACGGATGTTAAAGTGTGAAAGGCAGGATGTAGCTGCTGCCCTATCTGGACTTCATCCTCTCCTTTCGTAGAACGCGAATCACTAAAAAGAGAGTATGAGTCTGCTGCTTCGTCTTCGCGATCCGTGTCTCGTTTTGTAGTCTGAGGGTCAGAACTATGTGAAGCGCTTGAGGTAGAGAGGAGGCTGCCGTACATTTCAGAAAGGAAGGAAAGATCCTCAAAGGAGAGAACCATATCTATAGCTTCGGTAGAGCAGGAAATCGTCCTTCTGACGGAAGCTTCCACCTCTGTGATCTCTTCGTAAGAGACCGAGAGCTGTGTGGGTTCTATCAATTGAGCGTCCTGCTCTCCACATCCCGGACGGTGGCAATTTCGCGCCAGTACTTCATATTGCTCAAAGGAAAGCGAAGCGGTGTCATTGACGTCCGCTGATCGTGCTACGGTATGGCGGGAAAGCTTAACATCTGTTTTCATTACTAGGGTCGGCGTGGCGGCGACGGAGAGGTCCTGGATGCATGAAGATAAGAGTCAGAGTCAAATATAGTTGGAACACATGGGAGAAAGGAAAGCAGAGGAGAGATCTTAGTGAAGCTGGAGAAACAAGCATTTGAACGTAACGGTGAGACGTTGTTAGGAGCGTGTAGGTGGAAATAGAGCGTGAGGTTGTGCGACAAAGAGCGTGAATTTGCGCACCTTAGCAAAGGCGATGGAGAGTGACCGCGCATTTAAGTCAAATAAATAACGTAGAGTGCCATCTCTCTCCTGAGCTTGAGACATCAGCTTGTGGGGAGGTTGACGGTCCATTCTGGGGCTAATGGGGCTAGTGAGACCTTGAAGGTAATCGTCGAGGGAGCCCAAGTGGCCCCTGTCCACCTCTTTCTCTCCCTCCTTTGCTACGGAAGCCTTGCCTTTGACGTTATCTATCGCCTGGCCGGCACCGACGCCTTCTAGCTTGAAATACTCAGCTAATTTTGCATAGCTGGTAGGGACATAGACAACCTCAACCCTATCTACCTCACAGAGAGTAGCAAAGACTGCTTCCTCGTCGCTCCAAAGGTATTTTACTCTCAAAGGGGATTTGGTAGCCGCTAGCTTTCTGTGCTGTGGGTGGAGAAGAGGGTCTGGATGTGTGGCGGTGGCTAGCATTGATCCAACCTCGACTGTAAGATAAGGGGCCGCACGGATGGGAAAGTCTACGGTTAGACTTAGCTGATCGGTGCTGAATTTAGCAATGGTTTCCTGTGCACCCTCTCCTCCTTCAGAGAGCTGTTGCTGACCCAAGGGAGAGTTTGAGGAAGAGGAGGGTAAAGACCGGGAAGCGTCATGCATAGCATCGAAAGAGGTTGATCCAATCTGAAGAACAATTCTCATAGCTGAAGGAGGCACGCTATCATCAGCATATGCATAGTGTACTTCACGCCTCGTTTCTGGGGATTGAAGGCTTCCAAAGTCCGACTGCAGCGGACTATTTATCTGCGATGAAAGACGGCCCGAAGTGGGAAGAGAGTCGGCGCTGGTCGTAGAAGGCCTAACACTAGCCTTCTCCTCCTCGTTCATGACTGTGCTCGGCTCGCCAAAATTATGAGACAGAAGGCTCATAAAGATGACGTAGGAACTCTTGGGTACTACAAATTGCACAGCAGGAATCGTCGCGGCTATCGTAAAGCGGGGTTGGAGGGGCTGGCCTCCAGACTCAGACGCTGAAAGAGGAGAGAGTGCCGGCGAAGGAGCGGGAGAAACAGGGGTGTTAGGGTCTATGTACCCATATCCTAGGTCTTTCACCTCGATCACAGCAGAGATAGGAGATCGGACAAGACATCTATGCTTGCTTGAGGTCAGAACGAGATCCGACATGGTAATCCTCTTCATATCGGCAAATAACTCTCTTCCTCCACCTCCATTTCGTCCACTAGAACTTTTGTTGCCCAAGGCAACCCGAGGTAAGTGAGAGAGCTCTAGCTCTGATGCCTGGAGAGAGAAATAATCCTCTGAAGCGGCGCTAACGGGGATGATGATTTCGGGCTGCTGAATTTTCACAGCAATCTTGGTGAGAAATGACGCGTCGGTCACTGCATCAGCTGCATAAGCAACGGCAGATGAGATGATTACTCCCAATACCCCTTGCAACAAGTAGTCACTGAGTTCTAAAACCTGCTGGTGTAGGTAGACCAGCACAGTAGAACCAAGCGACAGTGAAGCAAGGGCGTCATGTCCTGGATAATCAGAAGCAGATTTGTCAAAAGTCTGAAGAGAGAACTTAAGCTGAACCTCATTTTCCTCCCCGTCAGCTGGCCTTTCAATGGCCTTTAGAAGTGGTCGTCTTGTGGAGGTGGAGAAAAAGCGTGAGTGGACGTTGCCTTTTCTGCTGTGATCCTCCCCTATCATTTGTCCCAGCTCGCCTCTCAGCTCATAGCATCCGCCTTTCTCCCTGTAGGTGAAGACACTTCTGTGGACAGAGAATGTCGCCAAACGGCGTCCCTGGAAGTCCTTATTGAAAGTGATCGACACCTCGTTCATCATTGCCTCCACTAAAATGCGCGCCGGGAAACAGCTACCGCCGTCAGCTTGACTTGAAGCTCTTGCCTCCGAAAGCAGCCGCTGCTCTTCCTTGCTTCCTATCCTCTCTAGCCGGTACGCCTGACTCTCTTGTCCTTCTACGCCTTCTGCTGAGATTGGGGAGATCTCTGCCGCCAACCTGGAGAGCATAGCCATGGTGCTCGGATTCCAGTTGAGACGCAGTGCGTTGAAATGGCAGCGCACGACAGTCAGCGCCTCCTGAGCAATCGCATCTTGCAGATACGAGGTCACTTCTAAGACAATTAAAGATTTTTGGGGACCTGTGGGGCGGGTGTGAGAGACCTACGGTACGAAAATAGTGCGAGCATTCCTAGCTATCAAGTGAACCGTGAAGAGCATCCAAGAAGACACACGGGACTGTGACGCAATAAGACATGATTCAATGACTAAGTACAGAGCATCTAAGGGGTGGCAGCAGTAAGTAAAGTATAAGACATCCATAACAGAGTCGGCCAAGGACTGGTAGTATAGAGTTATAACTTTACCCTGAGAAGCCTTCTCTTCATGCCCGCTCGAGACAAGCACATGGAAAGCCGAACTAGGTGGATAGAGTTGATCTATTATCCGAACCCCTTCTAGCCTTGCAGAGAAGCGGGTTTGATCCATGGCCAGGATGGCTGAGGTGACGGCGCCCACCATGTGAAGCTCAATCAGCTTACTTTCTCTCTGTCTCCGCTCATCCCAGGAGGAGAGGTGGAGTTCTATTTCCTCCACTACAAAAGATGCGGAAAGCAGGGATGGCTGAACCTGTGGACCCTTATCTTGCTTATCGTCAGGCCTTCGATCCTGTACGAAGGCCACCGAACGCCCGACACCCTCGGCGACTGGGCTACGTAAGTCTTCCGGGTCGTTATAAGGTTCTTGCCTGGACGATATTCCATCTGCTCCTGACTTACCGTGAGCTTGAATCTGCTTTGATATGGCTGTAGCTACTTTGAGTACCCGCTTCATTTCCTGATCGGAAGCTGTGACCTTCAGAAGCGGTAACTTGCCCTCAAAAGACACCTTTGACTCCTTTTCCACCATCCCTTTTGACTCAATCAAGGTAAAGACATCCAGAGAGACGGAGAAAGGGTGCACAAGAGAATAGCCCTTGCGAGTACCGCTGACTCTTAGTTGAGTAAGGATGTCTTCCCTCACACCTTGATTGATCACAGGGCCCTCGCTTACGTTGTAAGCAAGGGAAGAGTAAGACAGCACGACTATTTGCATGCGGCTCATGTCGAGCTGCCAGTGGTCGTAGTCTCCGGCCACTGCTCCGTATGAAGTCCGAGGATGATCCCCGATTTTGCTGTTAGCTGTGTCTTCCCTTGGTCCCTCTTCTATATTCTTGGTCTCGTCTCGCTTGATTGAATGCAGGTTGGAAAGCGTAAAGTGTCCCAGGTCTACTATGACAATGGCAGCATCTGATGCTGTTGTATCCTCAGGGATAACAAATATTGGTGCATCCATATCAATCAATATGTCCCACTTCTTCCTGAAGAAGAGAGAGCTCGTGAGACATCAGAAGACTTCCCTGCTCCGCAGGTACTCAAAATGAAGACAACGCAAAAACAGTAGATATGGTGAAATAAGCGGAGAAGTACTGTGGTGTAAGAGGATACAAAAATAAAAGGGACCAAAGCGACAGCCGACGATTTGAAGGAATACAGGGCAGTTCGGACCTCCGCAAGAGTATCTCTGATAACTCATGTTCTCGAGATGAGAACCATTCTGAGAAGCTCTGGGAAGCGTTCGCCCATAAGACCTATGTACATAGAACCAGGTGAGCTAACCGGGGACAATCGGTAGTTCTTGAGGAAGACAGTGGTGAAGGACCGAGGTAAGGGCAAACCTATGAAGAAGAGGTCTCTCCCTCTCCCACCTCAAATGCCACCACTGCACCGAAAAACGAGAGATGGCAAGAAGCCTCGTGAGAGGCCACGATGAGTGGAGACGAGACCCACGATGAGGAATCGCTTCTAACATCTGTGACTCTACCATAGACAAATATCGTCCTAGCTCGTACCTGAGCATGGGGCTCCTCAAAGAAGGCACTGTACGAGCTAAGCCTCTGCAAATCAACTACCACATTGAAGGAAGGCATGGTCACCCGGAAGCGGTAATCATCCGACGAGTCAAAAGGGTGGCTCCAAAACTGGAAAGACAGCGACCCTTGCAGTTCTTGATTGTCTTGGCCCGTCCTTTGCTGACTGCGTACTTTCCCCTTTTCCTGAACAGAAGAAGCAAGAGAGAGTATTGTAGGAAAGTTGGTCTCTTCCGGTCTAGAATGCACCATAGCCAACTTGGAGAGAGAGAAGGACATGGTCCATGACGAAGCCCAGCTTTTGGCCTGAACTGCACCTGCAAAATCAAGACGAACGAGCTTCTTCCCTCCCTCTGCATAGAGACAGAGCGAGCCTGCTTTCAAGTCTCCTTCGAATGAGAAAAGCAATGCGTTGGAGGAGAGGATTGTTGCTTCGACCTCTTCCAAGTGCTCAATGCTGGTCTTCAAATCCTTGATACCTTCTTCGGTTGTAATGAGGGCTCCTTCCGTTTCCGAGTGGGGTATCTTCACTCCTCCTGTCTGGGTTTGAGGGGCAGCACCGGAGGAAGAAGGAGCCGGGGCACCTTTCCCAAAGAAATAACCGTACCAGGATGATGACTGTACCGGTACTCCTGCTGGAGCAACTGCTTTACTCTGCTTCCTTATTTTCGCTGCCTCATCTTCTGCTCGGTCTCTAAGGTTAAGGACCACCTCGTTCGCCCATTGGTCCTCAAAGGTAGAGAGGAAGGAGACGGCTGAAGGTGCGAGAGCCTCTCCTAGCTTCAATTGCATGTACAGCTAGTAGGGAAGGAGTCAAGGACCGGTCAGGTGAACGCGCCGTAGCGAAGGACCAGGAATCCCAGCTCCTTAGCGTGAAACGTGTGAAACAATAGGACCACCCTTACCTTCTTATAATGGCTCCGTTCTTCTCCAGCTTTCTTTACGGACTGCCAGTCCATCTTTCTTAAAAGATCAGGCTTTACGCTGACTGCCATGTATCTCCACCACAGCTTAGGTGCGACTTTCGGCGGTACGGTAGGGCGATTCTGCTTTTTAAAGACTGAAACGATAGCTATTCTGTTGGCAAAGCCCTTTTGCATCAAAAGCAGGTCGACATATTGTTCTCGTCGAAGGCCGAGTGAGAGCTGAGTATATACAAGTCAGTCCTATTTCTTATCGACCTTGACGATCCTCTACTGAACTGCTGAATCGTCCACTAACTCCCAGACGATGGTTGGATACCGCGACTTTTTACCAGAACTGAGCTTTCAATCTTTTTCTTAAACCCCTTCTCGCTTTCAACAGGTTACTTTCTGTCTTTTCTGGTTTGGGCCTGTAACCCTTACTTCCACTAGGCACGAGCCCCATTGTGTCTAGTTCACTTACGTTGTCTATATTTGCCAATACGGAGTATTTCGGGAAGACTGAGAAGTCGAGCGATTCATTCTTAGTCATAAGAAAGGACACAGAGAGAGGAGAGAGAAGGAACGTTTGACCGCTTTCGTTGTCAATGGCGAGCTGCATGACCCGCCGAAGCTCCTCTCGGCTTAAGGTCGAGAGGAGGCTGAACCTGTCGACCCGGCTTTGGTAAAGGTGGTAAAATAGAAAGTTAGAGACTACACGAGGTCCAAAGTTATGAAAACCTTGGAAGAAAGGAAAGGCACATAAACCTTGTAGATTACCGACTGAAGAGAGACCTCTCTTCAGATGGAAGTGAGAACTCGTCATAGGAAGCCCACTGGACCCAAAAGGTTGTAAAGGAAATGTGACATGCCTATCTGGCGGACATCTGAGTGCACTGAGCAAGACGAAGAGAGAAGTAGGTTTCTGATAGTGAAGTAGATAGAGCAGAAAAGACATGTATATCCCCGTAGCGAACCAAAACAGGAGATGATGCAGTAAAATAGACCCACCTGCAATAGCAACCCAATCGTTTGACCTCTAATAGCTTGTGAACCAGGTCAGAGCTTCCATTGTGTCCCGCATCTCCGGCCCCCCTATCAACAAAGATCTCATGGCCCTCTGCGTCCGTCGTTTTTAGGCTGAAGCTGCTTAATACCAGGCCAACCGCAAACGGCTGCTTGGCATTTGAGAGCGTGTCTTCGTAGCGGATGTGAATGTCAGAGACAGTAAGCTTGTGAGAGACAGAAGATGGTCCCATTTTTCGACATAAGTGACAGAGGCAAGGGAGGCGAGGAACGGGGAGTTATGGAGAGAAAGTCATGCATATGAGATTGGCGAGCCGGAAAGAATCACTACTTCAAACTACACCGCCTCTCTTCCACCCATCAACCCAACCGCCGACCTTCCTCTCTAGAGCTAATTATGCCTCTATCCTATCTAGGCATCCAAATTTCAGTCTGAATAGGACTGCGTTAGGCCTCAGAAGGACTCTATGTCTCGTCAAGGGTCCCACTATGGAGTCGTCTACGATACAAGGCCTCCCCTCCGATTCACCAGCTGCGACCCGGCCTAACTGTGCAAGATTGTCTAACTGTCTTCTTCCGCCACCCTCTCTTACCACCAGGTTGTCAACAATCTTCGTGGTCAGTCGGCTTAAGAAGCTGCTATCGTCCTTGGAAGAATGTACCAACCGCGCTTGTTGCCGGTAAACCTCCAGCCTTTCCAGCTCGGTCTTCTTTTCCTTGCGCAACTACATAAGTGAGATGCCAGACAGTAGTAAGTACCCCCAACCGATGAAAGTGGAAGATGTATAGATAGCAACTATCACGGGAGTGCGTGGCCGATAGTGCAATGCGGTAGGAGAAGAGTATCATTGCAAGGGATGAGAAAGATTGAAGGGTAATAAGGATCGGCGGTAGCCGAACAATGTCTAAGTCCAAGAAGAAGAGTGAGAGGAAGAATCAAACGGGTAACCTCCTCTCTCGATGGCAGCTCCGCATGCGGCACAGCCAAAACATAAACGCCCTCAATATGGATCTTGACGCTAGAACTGCCCAGTTGGTTCCAAGGAACAACCACGACCACCTTCCGTACCGAGCCTCCAGCGACCTTTATAGGGAGGTTGAAGTCGTTCAAGGCCTGCGGAATGGCATTAGCCGTGATCCTCTCGTCATCCAGCCCCAAGACCTCTGCCTCGCGAGCTCGGGAGTGCCAACAATTATTGCACTTTCAGGCCTAAGGAAGACCGGCCCAGGCAAAAACTTACATCTTCCTTTAGCGCCAAGTTCTCAAGCCTCAGCTCCCCGCTCCATAGATCCACACGCAGTGCATCTCCAGACAGGCCATCAATAAACTTTCCTAAGAAAGTCTCTAATACCTTTAGGAGCAGACAGGTATAAGGACCAAGGCATTCGGCATGGCACAACGCTGGGAGGACCCACCCTAGAAATAACTTGCTTAGCCATCTTGCAACCTCCTCAAATGGATTATGGAGCTTTCTACTCCGCAAGGGTGGTGGGGTTAGCAGTACGTTCCAGTACAAGCGCCGCTCATCCTGGATGCTACGCGATTCGCACGACAGAACCTTCACTCACAATGCCCTATAAACGTAGAACGCTTCCAGCATCAGCAGCAAATGAACTCCTCTTAAAGACGACTTCGCGCAGTCTGGTCTTCGTCTTACTTCGCTGATGACTTGGATATAAGTGATGGCGAGCTAACTAACGAGAAGTCTTGTTGAGCTGGAGATGGCGAGCTTCGCAAGGGAGCTGGGGAACTGCGAACAGCATCTTCCACTCTCTGTAAAGACAAGAAGAAGATGCCTTTGTGTACAAGCCCCGCTCTTTTTGATTACTGATTATTGATTATCCGAGTCCTGCTGTAACGACTTTCTGCGGACCTTCTTTAGGTTGGCGCTGTCCATCAGTTGGTAGGGTCCAGGCACCCAGCCGGGTGCTGATCGGACAGACGCTCGGGCATCTCAGAGATTTGTGAGCAAAGAGTTCTGAGATATTTACGGCTCTCTTGTCTCCCAGGAGCAGTCATACGACAACGGAGATCTGAGGTTGCCTATAGCTCCATAAAGGTTACCCTACTCACCGTGAAGCGAATCTTCTCAAACAGACTGCGGCTAGCCAAGTAGAAGTAGGGGCCGTGCGTGGTGACCAGGGATCTTCTTGGAGTAGTTGTGCTTTGCATTGCAAGGATTCTACTTATAAAGGCCGATTCCATTGCCCGCAGCGTCTCAGGGGCCTCTTTGGGCTGATTTACATTTCGCTCCCAACGTGCGGCTATGGAGTTCCTCGACGAACAAGCAGTAGCGTTACAAGAGTTATTAGCATTACTGCTCACAAGAGAGGGATTCTACGTAATCATCTATTTGCCTGTCATGTTGTTTTTTTCTGCGAGTGACCTTTGGCAGACCTCAGACACAGAGACAACAGGCAGCAATCCCTTGATCCATGTTTCCTAGTTCACAGACTTACTGTTGGCGGAAGAACTACGAAAGTATACATACAGCTTCTAGTCCTGAGAAACATGGAGCGAGCGTGGACACAACGTCGGGGGGTGATCCTTTGGCTCCCTGCGCATTATATGTAGATCCAGACGAAGATGGTAGAGCGCCTTCATCTTATCATGGTGCTATACATCGCCTTCATGTCCTTGACATCACTCTACTAAGAGAGTAGAGTCTTGAACTCTGGGTACTCGATCTGGCCGGAACTGTCCGAGTCCACCTTGGCTATCAGCTCCTAAATAGAAGCCTTAGCATGAAGGTGGAAGCCCGTAGAATACTGTCACGGCCAGAGTATCCACTTTCATTAGATCTAGACTTACCTCAATATTTATGGTCAGACCAAAGTCGACCTTGATGATATTAACCAGAGTACTTCTCTTCACGTGACCGGTTTTGTCAGGATTGCCTCCGCAAGCTACAAATGCGTCAACTGACAAAAGTTATTGGTATCAATTCCTCCACAGCATCCTTGTTTGAGGACTGATCTTCTCATTCCACGTACCCATATCAGTTTCGTCATCGTATTGGGCAGCCCTCTTCTTTTGACTCTCAATTACCTTAAGAAACTCCGTAAAATCTGTAGAGAAGATCTGTTCATGTCGTGGAACTTTGAATGCGCAAAAACTGCTCTCAGTACCTATGGACCCACTCATATTATCGTCAACCTCACTAATCATCTGGAAGAGCTCCTCCTCGGTCGGATTCTGGCCCATAGCTGCAAGAAGAGATAGTGGTTAATAGCAATAAGGGCGAGAAGGGAAAAATCTCGTACCCTCTAAGACTTCTCGCAGCTCCCAAACATCAATTGTGCCGCTGAGATCCTTGTCAAAGGCCAAGAATGCGTCCCGACACCCATCAATCTCATCCTGACTAAGGATGCCAGCCCTCTGCATAATTCAAAACTCCACCCGGTGCCAGTCTTGGCTCTGCTCACCCAGCAGCTAAGTAACCTCTCCACTGAGATGAAACGCTATCTGCGCGTTAAGCCTTTTGGGCACCCAAATTGGCGGCTTCCAGAATGCTCCAGATTGTAGAAGACGAGGTAGCTTTGTAAGCGCTCTTCCGGTCTAAGTAGAGCTCGTAATGGTTGATGATAGATCTATATCCATACAGAGCCACCTCACCCTCGGGGCAGCGGAAGTTCAAGCGACACTTTGCGGCCTTTCCACCACTTCCGACCCTCTACTGTACCGTTTTACTCCAGGTGCTGCTGGACAAGTAAGCTTTACCATTAAGTACAGCAGATCTAGTGGACTTATACTTACTACCGTTTGGCTAACATTTTGGGTGAAAACGCTGCCTTGCAATTACCCGCCTACTTGGGCGTGATAACCCTCCACGTACTTGTTATACTTACATAGCGCGCACTTTCTGCCCAGCTCCCAGGGACGCCATCAGCTCGGCTCTGTTGCCACAGAAGGCAAGGCCTGACACGGCTATACACTGATGGCCTGCCACAGCTCTACGCTGATGGCCTGACAAAGCTATACACTGATGGCCTGACCCAGCTATACGCTAATGGCCTGACACAGCTATACACTGATGAACAGGTTAGGAGACTTGTGGCCATGCTGTGGTTTGTACCAAAATTACATTCAGGCTTTTTATTTATTTATAGTTTAGAGATGGACACATAGAGGCCCAGAACGAAAGTGTCTGGAGCAAGAATCCGCTCCATTGCATGAGAGATAAGCATAAGAAGTCCGGCATTGAGAAGGATCTTAGGTTCTACTGCCCACCATCTCCCGCCTCACTACTTTGGGGCGGGGTTCCTGGTTCTTGAACAGGTGTCCCTGCCATCAGCGTCTCATGTTAGGGGTTATCAAGTAGGTACCTAGTGCGATGTAAGCCTTACAGTACCTTCAGAATCCTCATTGGCCATACCGGAAGACTGGGTCTCAGAGAGTGCGATGCTCTCTTGCGTAGTCTCACCCTGGTTATTTCCGGACTCAACCTTGGCCTGCTTCCGGACAGGTTCAAGCCTCATAGATTCAGTCAAGAACTGGTCTTGGGGCCGCTTGTTCCCACCCTGCGCAGTCTGTGATGCACTTGAAGTCGCCATTGGAGACGCAAAGAAGGATGAAGGCTGCTCTGACGGGGATCCAAAAACAGGCACTCCTGATCCTAATCCTAACAGAGGAAGGAAGTGGTTTAAAAATAAAGGTCAGCAGCGAGTCAGGTACGCACAAGTAAGGCCCAAACTCCACTAGGATATCCAGCTCTAGAAAGTGAGAGACGAAAACTAATGGACCCACTACCTGGTGCTGTTGGTGAGGGAGATGGGAGAGGGAGGTTGATTCCCGGCTTTCCAAACACGAGAGGGCTTTTGCTCGCGTTTGCTGAAGGAGGGTTCAGGGGGAGGAAAGGCGAAGATTGCCCATGGGAAGTGGGAGGAGGAGAGCTGACGGTAGGCACAACTCCAGCTGCGTCACCCATTTGTTCCTCTACATTTCCTGGGGCCGCTGCGTCCCGCAGCCCAGCCTCAGCGACAGCTCCTTGCTTGACTCCAACTGTAACTCCTCCGGTCTTGGGCTCTGCCGGTTTTGTCACCGGAGTGATCAAGTTGGAGAATGTAGGCGGGGCAGCCTTAGCCTCTGCTGGTGACGCTTTGGCGGCATTCTGAGTAGCAATGAATCCCTTTGACATTGCTAGGGGTACTGCTTTTGCTGCCGATCCGGGTGTCGCCTTCGCCGGTGGTTTGGCTCTCATAGATTGCAAGGCAATGCGCCTAAGTTGCGCCTCTGGAGATTCCGTTGAGGCTTCGGCGGCAGGCAGCTCCTTGGTCTGTGCTAGGGCTGGTGGAGCTGAAGGAGGAGACGGCTGCGAGATTGAGGGAGGAGTTTCTTTTGAAGGTGGAAACTGGGCAGGCGTCTTGCTAGCAGCTAGCTTAGCTCCCCCAGCTTCCTCCACGGGAGAGGAAGGGGAAGATGGCTGTTTTTCGGAAGGTGCTTCTTCCTCCTCCATCTTACCCTCTCCTCCCTCGCCAGAAGGAGCCGTTATTCCCTTGTCCTGACGAAGGTCTTGCACCTCCTTCTGCAGTTCCTTGATTCTTTTCCCGGAGTCCTTCATTACCCTCATAAGCCGGTTTCTCTTCTCTTTCTCCGCTTCCATAGCATCCTCCAGCTTCTTTCGCTCCACAGCTGCCGACTGTTTCTCCTCTTCCTGTTTCTTCTGAAGAGCAGTCAACTCCGCTCGCACACCGGCAAGCTCCACATTCTTTGCCTCTACTTCCTTTCTTGAAGACTCAAGAGAGGAGCGTAGTTGTTCGACCTCTCTTTCTTTCTCCTCCAGACTCTTTTTAAGCTGCTCAACCTCCCTTCGAAGGGCCTCAAGCTGTGATGAAGCAGCAGCTGCAGATGTTTCCTCGGTAGCCTACATATAGCGTCGAATGGGTAAGGGCTGCTGAGAGGAGTATGACAGAGAAGAGACTAGAAGTGAAGTGGTGCCAGAGAGAGCGCGCTGACAGGATCGCGGTCGTACCGCTGTTGTGCGCATAGCCTCCTGAAGCCTCTGCTTCTCCTCCTCAAACTCCTTAGTGCTCCGGCTTAGA
Source organism: Hyphochytrium catenoides (assembly GCA_900088475.1). NCBI lineage: Eukaryota > Hyphochytriomycetes > Hyphochytriales > Hyphochytriaceae > Hyphochytrium > Hyphochytrium catenoides. Next base: position 189,560 of record FLMG01000355.1, read on the forward strand.
TTTTCCTCCAAGTCCTTGACGCGAGCTTTGAGAGCTGGATATTCAATAATAGTGATCAAGACATTAGACTAAGATACTGAAGCCCCGGTAGAACAAGTAGAGGTACAGGACACGGAAGGGCACAGACAGAATTGGTGATTGGCTTCAGACCAACTGCACTCCTCTCTACCTTCAGCTTGTCCCTTCCACTGCTTGGCAAACTTCCTGAGATTGAGATTGGCACCTTCGGCATTAGTCCGCGCTTTCTTCGCGTCCTCTAGTTCGTTCTGAGTATAGAGTCCATCAGATAATAGTCTTAGCATCAAACTGCATTTCCTCTTATCCTTCTTTAAAAGTGCCTTCCTTCTTTGGACCAGAACGCCTGAAGTTGTTACCTTGGTCTGGTCCAGTTCCTTGGTCTGACCCTCTAAACGGCCATTGAGTTCCGCTGCCTCCTTTTGCGCTTTCTCCTTCAATTCCCGGAGCTCGCGCTCCAAGGTTGCGTGCGCTTCAGGGTCAACCTGAAGAACAGGGGGACATTAAGAACATGAGAGTGAAAAAAAGGAGATTTCTCTCTAGCAACATCGCCTTTCCGCTGCTTACGGCCCCCAGCCAGCCGCCTTTCTCACGCTATGCCTCTCGCTTTGGCTTAGCTAAGTTGCAGCGAGTTCTCATCACCCTCCTTGGTCCTGTCACCCACTGACCTGATGGTACTTGTCTACCAATTGGTCTACTCTGGCCTTCCATCGGGCATTTGCCTCGGTAAGACCTGCTATTTGGGCCTTCAAGGAGGAGAGTTCTGCCTCCGCTAGGGTCTTTTCTCGTCTCAATGGCTCGCGCTCATCACGCAACCTCTTCACTTCTTTCTCTAGCTCTTGTGCTCTCTTTTCCCTGCGCTCGCTCTCCTCCCTCAGCATGGCATTGCTCTCTCTAAGGAGTGTCAGCTGCTGCACCTGTGCTAGGAGCTTGGCGTGCTCTGAATCATCTCTGCAAAGGTAATGAGGCGTTTGTCAGGCAACTTTAATTGCAGTTGGCAACGAGGATACTGCGTATCCTCGCCGTAGCCTCTTTCTCTCTATTATGGGGTTTCCACCTTTCCAACAGAGTGGACTTTCCCTACCGAGTCCCTAAGGTGTTATTAGCCACTTTCCTCTGTACCATTAGTTTCTTACCTGGCATCGGCATCACTCTTCTCAATTGCCCTCTCCAGCTCCTTCCTTAGCTTTTCTATATTCTGCTGTTGTTGAGCCACTTGAGCCTGCAGCCGCCTTCCTTCTTCCCTTGCCAGCTCCAATTTCCCTTGGCTAATGTCTTTCTCTCTTCTCAGGTGTCTGACTAGCTCGCGTAGCTCTGTGACAATGTGCTCCTATGGAAAGTGTCATTGGATGCAGCGAGAGAAGAGAAAGAGAAACCCTTTATCAGATGGAGCGCTTCTACTAGTTACGCCGTTTAGGTTAGGATGCTAATACACAGAAGGAGCGGGAGAGGATGATTCCCACCTTTTCAGTGCTCTCAGGAGCTTGAGCAGAGGAGGAACCGGCCAGTGCGCGATCCTCCCTTTCGTTCTGAAGTGACTTTAGCTGCTGCGTCAATGCCTGGAACTGTGAGTGTAGCAGGTTGTTCTGGCTCTCCAAGCTGACCAAGCGCTCTGACATCTCCATCTTCTCTCTTTCTCCTTCCTGAGTCCTATTTAGAATTCAGAGGTCAATCATAGAAGTAAAGCCCACACTACTAGTAGGAAACTAACACGGAAAGAGAGAGACCAAACCAAGGAGTTCCACCATATTTTGAACTGGTAGACTAGCAAAAAGAGATATGTAGACGACTGACACTTGCAGGGGCAAGAGGAAACAATAACGGAGATCCAACAGGTTAGGGCGAAAAACTATCATACCTTCGGGTATTCTCCATCTCCTTCTCCATCAGCCTTGCGGTTAGTTCTGCCACCTTCTCTCTCTCTTGGTCAGCAAGGCTCTTTCTTCTTTCAAGTTCCGCCTTCAGCTCAGAAGTTAGTGCTGCATCTGCGGCGTGGAGCTGGAGTTCTCTCTGATAGTTTGCTTGGGCCTCTCGAGCTGCCTTAGCCTGCACCTCCAGGTCCTTCGACAGGGCAGAAAGGCGCTGCTCAAGCTGTTGCCTCTCCTGAGCAGTCGAAGCGAGATCCGTTTGGTGCCTGAGAGACAATAGTACCATACGCGAGGGATGGGAAACCAAAAACTGAGTGTTAGGGGTTGTCCACGGCGAGGACTGAGAAGCAAGATAGGGTTTTCTTGGCCCAGATAAGCTTAGGGTACAAATAAAGAGCCCACTAAAATAAAGGGTATCTCTATAAGGAAAGGGTGATAGACCCGGACTAGGAGAAAATACGTCTGATCGTCTTTGACAAGAATGAGGTAGAACCAAAGATTCGGTATGCACCTTGCTCGTTCTTTTTCTCTTTCTTCCATTAGGCGATCAATCTCTTCTCGCAGCTTGTTCGCATCGCCAATGCTCTCTTTCAAGTTCCTTTGTACTGCTTGTAGCTCCTCTCTCGCTTTCGCTCCTTCTCGTTCCGCTTTCTCCAACTTGGCGGTATGCTCTTCCTTCCATTGCGAAGAAGCTGCGGAGAGCTCAGCTAGAGCTTTCTCATTAGCCATAGAAACAGCCTTGTACTGCTTGACCTGCTCTGTGAGGTCCCTTGCTGCAGCCTTTGCAGCTGTAAGCTCCTGTTCCTTCGCCCTCAGCTGCAAATGAAGGGAGCCAGTCTCGTCCTCTCCCTCCGTCCGCTCCTGGCCCTCATTCCGAGAAAGGTATGCAGAGCGGCTCTGCTCTCTAACATGGGCAAGTTCCTTCTCCAAGCGCGAAATGAGCTGCTGCTTGGAGAGAAGTTGATTGTCTTTCTCCGCGGCTCTCTCTCTCAACGCACTAGCCTCGGAAATCGCAGCCTCCAGCTTCTCATGGCTGGCCTTCAGATCAAGAGCAGCTTGATGCTGGAGCTGTAGACAGGGCGAAACGAGAGAGACCTTAAGAAAAGTCATCCAAAAATAAGGGTAAAAGAAAGACAAGGATGGTGCGACGCGACTTGGCACACGAGCGCATCAAAAGGCGGATTGAGTCCCAAAGGGGCGGTCAGAAATAGAGAAAGACATTAGTGGACTCGAGCCAGCCCTAACTACAATAGCGAAAGTGGGAGGGACGGCAGTGTTTGATCATAGTACTTCATACCTGCCGCTGGAGCGCTTGACTCTCTTCAAGACTTTCTCTGGCCTTCTCCGCAGCCTTCTTTTGATGGTCGATCTCCGTCAGCAGCCTCTCTCTTTCTTCCATAGCTCTGCTCTGCAGTTCCCTCTCTATGTTCTGGACGCTTTCCAGTAATCTCATGAGCCTTGCAGAGTCCTCACGGAGCTTTGCATTCTCTTCTTCTAGCCTTTTCTGCGCACTTTCTGATATCTCCTTTTCTATCGTCAGGTTTGAGATCCTGAGATTGGCACTTCTTAAAGCTTCTGCAGAACTCTGAACTCGAGCCTCTAGCTCTTGAAGTTGCTTCTGGTGCGAAAGTAGAAGAGCCTGAAGCTCGCCATTCTTTCCTCTGAGCCTACCGGCTTCTTCCTCAGCAGCTACTCTGATACCTTCCAAGCTTTCATACCGCTGCTGCAAGAACCTGCGGAGGGAATAGTAAGCCACGAAGCCCCAGAAGTCTAGAGTGACGAGCTTGCGCAATGCTCTTCAAAACGCAGCCCTGACTGATGAAAGACAATACTCCTAGGGCAAATAGGCTAGGCTAAGAGACGAGCTAGGGCGGGGATGAAGACAGAAGAGAACTGGCGCGGGTCCAAGGAGGTTTGTTGAACGGGATAATGGGAACAGGGATGAACGAGAGATTTTAGGACTAACCTAGCCTCCGCTTGGGCCTGACTGGCAGCAACCTTATCCTGAGCTCCCTCCGCGCGCAGCTTGTTGATTTGCTCCTGCAGCATCTGCTCTGTCTTCCTCTTTTCAACTTTATAGTCATCAAACTCTTGCTGCAGTTCTCTCAGCATCTCTCTGGCAGTGCTATCGTAGGTCACAGCTGCACGGGAGGAGGAGAGCCCGCTCTCCTGGCCTTGCTGTGCAGCGAGCTCCCCTTCATTGGCGGGCACAATGGCCGTTCTGTGTTCCGCAGGCGTCCCCGAGAGAAATCGTTTGTCGGCCTGCGCAAGCAGGACTCTGTACATATCTCTTTGCTGCACTATGCCAGCAAACATCTCCTGCTGTCTCTCTCTCCTCTCTCTTAGGTCCTCCAGCTCCTGTTGTAGCTTTTCGACCAGCTGTTGCATCTTTTGGTCCTCGACCTGCTCTTTTACTCTTAACTCCTTCTCTCTATCATCGGAGAGGCGCCTGATAACCTTCAACAACTGCAGATTTCTTGACTGTAGTTCCACAATGTCTCGAAAGGTGACCAGGTTCTCAGTGATTATAACCTCAGCGGGGCTCTGAGGTGGAAGAGATGAGAGAGGAGACGCTGTTGGGGCAGGTATGAGACTCTGCTGCTTGCTGGGCGTCCGGAAGGGTGTGCCAGGTGAGAGAAGAAGCTGCCCTGCACCTCCAAGCCCTGGACCTCCTTGCGAAAGTCCAATCTGTTGCTTAAGGAGATGCTGGACTTGACGACTTAGGTCGTCAACTTCTCTTCTTAGTGATTTGTTCTCCTCCTCGTAAGTCTCTCTCTCTGCCCTCTCCTTCTCCAGCCGTTCCTTCTGTGCCTCTAGATCTCTATGCGCTAGATCTAGCTGCCTGCTCAGCTTGTCATGGTACGCAAGCGCTCTCTCGTAATCCGCTCTCTGTCCCAAAATGATTGGCGCCTTCTCCTCTACCTCTCTCAACACCTGACCCAGGTAGAGTTCTGCCTCTTCCCTCGCGGTCTGAGCTTTGCGTAGCTCGTCTTGGAGTTCCGAAATTCTCCCTACAAGGTCAGTGAGAGTATATCCCTGTTCAGCCAAGTACTTTTCAGCAGCGAGAGCTGATGTGTCTCGAACAGAGAGCGCTCTTCGGGCTGCCTCTCCAAAGCCTGCACCGCCGGGCCCCTTCGCATCCTCCAGTTCTTTCTTCAGGACGGACATCTGCTGCTCTAGGTCAGCAACTTTGGCCTCTGAACTTTCTGCTTGTTGCTTAAGAAGCTCTTCACTATCCTTCTTGAGTCGAGCGCGCTCCTGCTCTGCCTCATCCACCGCTGATTTCAGTGAAGTGATCACATTCTCCAAACGAGAGACCTTCGAGGAGGCTTCCTCGGAGGATTCCTAAAGATGTATGGGACATTGGGGTCAGACTGGGATAGAGGCATTGCGCATCTTAGTCCCCTTATACAGCCCCTGACAGAGTCTCTTGCAGCATTTCGCGCGTTCAACTGGCTCTCCACTGCTCACCTTATAGAGTTGAGTCAAACGTGCTTGAGTCGCTAGTTCACGCTGCGCCTGGGCTTCGCTGTCCAGTAAGTTCTGTTGTAGTTCCTTCACCTTTTCTCTCTCTTCTGCTAGCATCTTCTCGTGCCTTGCCGCCTTTTCTTTCCAAGCTTTCAACTGTTTGTTGAGTCCCTCTCCCTCCTCCTTCAGCTGCAAGTTGCTGCTTTGCAGTTCCATGACCCGCTCTGAATGCTGCTTCTTGAGCTGCAAAACTCTGCTGGAGGACTCAGCCAGCTGTTGCTCCAGCCAGGAGTTTTGCTTGCTTAGCGCGTCTTTTTCCTGGTTCAGGCGATCTACGGTCATTTGTAGAGGGACCTGTCAAAAAGAGACTAATATGAGTTTGTTGAAAGACCGATTTAAATATATCCACTACTCACACAGTGAGAGTGAGTAGAAGAGATATAGCGTAGCAATGAGCCTAACAAGAATTTATACTCACGGCGTCTGAGCTCACTTCCGAGATCTTCCTTTGGAGCTCTGTCTCCCGTTTCTGGCTCTCGAGCAGCTTGTCTGTCAAGCTTCGAATGTCCTCTGGTATGAAAGATGAAAGGTAGGTTCAAGGGTTAGACTAGGCATGTAAGACCTCGCTTGAAGAGGGTTCCATTTGCGTACCTCGCAAGGAAGCGAGTTCGGAATATCTTCGGTCGGCGAGCTGCTGCGCGTCTCGCTTCTCTGCCAGGGAAACCTCTAGAGAGGACCGCGTCTGCTGGAGCTGACTTTTTACGTCTCCCAGCTGCTCTTCCAAAGTCTTGACCTGCTTTGAAAGCGAGGAGTTCTGGGTCTCTAAAGTGGAGGAGGAAACGAGTGCATAGTAAGCATGATAAAGTCCACTTAATAAATACGAAGCTCTGGGGATGGAGGCAAGGGAATGGTGATTAATAGACTCACCAAGCTCCTTGTTTTCATTGATGAGAACATCCTTCTGTGATCTCAGTAGTGTGAAGTCCTTCTGAAGCTTTATAAATCGTTTTTCCAGGTCATGAAATAGCTGGTCTGCAGGCGGATGATTAGGCTATGAAAGCTCTCAGGCGGATGATTAGGCTATGAAAGCTCTCTAAAATACAGAGCGAAAGACATCTGGACCAGACCACGAAATTTCTTGTACCGCGTTTGAACATTTCTTAGAGACAAAGAGACAACACATCGAATATCTAGATGCCCTTCCCGGACCTCGGTTGATGTCCTCAATGTGCTTCTGTGTCATCTCGCCTGACTCTTCTACGTCTGCCATGGTCTCTTCAGAGTCCTGCAGACTCATCACACCCGATGTCGTCACCGTGAGTATGAGAACGTAATGCGCGTTTCCAGGACGCGCTCTCCTATGCAGGCCGGTTCCCGCTGCACTGTGACCGTCCTCAAAAGGATGGCAACACCTATCTGCAGTTCTTTCGCCTCCCAAGCGCAGTAAACAACTTGGGACGACGTGGACACTGTTGATCGGATCCGCTGAAGCTTCACATCTCCTGCCCTTCCATCTGCAGACTCGATCCACAGATCTCTCAGATTCCCAATGATCTTTTTGTCAAACAGAAACACCACACCAACACACCAGGCAACTATTCATAATACCATGAGTTCAGATTTACCATTGTCAAAGGAAAAGGGGCAGTGTATTTCTGATTATGGTGTAAGAACACGTACATTACATTCAGAATGAAAGGCTATTTATATTGAACATAAGGCTATTTATATTGAATATAGTGTTCATTTTTAGCTGTCCTTCAGAGCTCCCCCAGGACTACCAGAGATATGAAGTTTACTGTGGAGACGGTAGAATAACTCTATCTCCTCATTAGAGCCAGGTGGTCTTCCTTGATTTATCCCTCCAGTACTAGACATTTCTCTATAAGGGTCACAACATCATCAGAAGCCTTCCTAGCAACTTCAACAGCAGGCCCGAAAGTGCCACTTCAGCGAATCATCAGCACCGATGATCTCTCTCTTGTGTCTCTCATTCTCTTCTCTTTCTCACTTTCTTCTCTCTCTCTCATCTCTCTCTCTTTCTCCCTCTTTCTCTCTCGCTCGCTCTCGCTCTTCTCTCTCTTCCTCTCTCATCCTTTACCGGGAGGTGATCTTTATCAGGAAAAAGATTTACGGCGTGTACTTGCCCGCCGACGCATAAAGGAAATCTTGCCTGGGCTCGCCTAGGTGCTCACTTCTGGATCATCTTTAGACTATGTGCAGTCATTTGGATGGGGATCAAACTTGCTTCCCGTACTCTACTTTGCAGAAGGGGCGCCGCTTCCTGGCGACCCTGCTGTCTGCCGACATGCAGACCGACTCGTACAGCCTCCACTTTTTCAAGTCCAGTGCATGAAGGGTCAAAAGATGACTTGTTCTTCGGGCGATATGAGGCTCCAGCGCCCGGGCTCTTCCTCGCGCCGGCCCACCGCAAGCGTGATGTCATCATCGTGGGCGGTGGCCACAATGGACTGACGGCAGCTGCGTACTTGGCACGTCAGGGACTGGATGTCCTTGTGCTTGAACGGCGACATCTTGTCGGAGGAGCCGCTGTGACGGAGGAGATCGTCCCAGGGTTCAAGTTTTCAAGGTCAGGAATTCTTCTTTCAGACCTTAGTTCGTACTCGGGCTCGCTCTTGCATGCTTAGAAGTAAGCCTGTATCTAATGAATTTGGACAGAGGCATCACCAAATCACTTTGCTCTGCTTCTCTCTCTCTCGTTGCTGGTTCTCATCGTGATCTTTACAGAGCATCGTACTTGGCGGGCCTCCTGCGGCCTCAGATCATTAGGGAGCTGGAGCTAGAGAAGTATGGCCTCAAGTACCTCTCGCGTGACCCCTCTTCTTTCACTCCTACTCCGCTTGATGGCCCGTACAAGGGGAAATCACTCATTCTAGGGGCCAATGAGGACGAAAACTGGCGGTCCATAGCTCAATTTTCTCAAGCGGACGCAGATAACTTTCCAAAGTATGAAGAGTTTCTTGGAGAGATTCGAGACATAGTAAGCCCTCTTCTGGATGGCGCTCCTCCTCAGCCCTTTCAGGGTAGGTGGAGAGAGAAACTCCGCACCTTGCAGCAGATCCGAACGCTGATAAGAGTCGGAGGTAGGCATAGAGAGGCTTTGGTGCCATTTTATGAGCTATTCACTGGCCCTGCGACACAAATCTTAGATCAGTGGTTTGAAAGTGAAATTCTGAAGGTGACACTAGCCACTGATGCTGTCATCGGGGCCATGTGCAGTCCCTCCCAAGTGGGTTCCGCATACGTTCTCCTGCATCATGTGATGGGAGAGGCAGCGGGCAGAAAAGGTGTTTGGGCGTATGTAGAGGGAGGAATGGGGCGCATCTCTGACAGTCTTAGCCGAGCTGCGCAAAGCTTTGGAGCTGAGATAGCTGTAAACGCAACTGTTCAGCGGTTCCTGATTGACCAGGGAGGACGAAAAGTGCGGGGAGTGGAGCTTACAGACGGGACGGAGATGTATGCGGACACTGTTCTTTCAAACTGCAACCCTTATCATACTTTCCTGGAGTTGGCGCAAGCCGCCAATAAGGACCCAGACATTGTGCCTGAGAGGTAACTGCATAAACTTGGTTCCTTGGTACTCTCTCCTTTGTTGCTGGGACCTTTATCTATCCTTATTCTCTAGTCCTCCCTCCACACGTGGTTGCTATCACTCCTGCGAAGCTGTTGAGACTTATACATAAGCAAGAGTTCCATTCGTCAGCCCTCACACCCGCTTGCCACTTCATTACATCCCGTTTCCTCCTCTAAATACTCATGGTCTCCCCTCTTTTCCAGTTTTTCCAAGCGACTGCAAGTGGCTGACTACTCCTGCGGCGCCATGAAGATAAACTGCGCCGTGGATCGGCTGCCGGATTTCGCTTGTCTACCCACCCCTTCAGGGGTGCATCACGCTCCCCACCACCGCGCAACGATTCACTTTGAGAACCGCATCGCTGAGATGGAGAGTGCCTTTCAGCAGGCCGTAAAAGGGAAGATCCCAAAGAAGCCAGTCATAGAGATGACCATTCCGTCTTCTTTAGACAATACTCTTGCTCCTGAGGGAAAGCACGTAGTACAGCTTTTCATTCAGTACGTCCCGTATGATCTCCACCCATCTGAAGGTAGCTGGGAGGATCCTGCTGTGAAAGAAAAGCTTGCAGATAGGATCTTTTCAGTTATCGAGGATCATGTGCCAGGCTTCTCCGCCTCTGTGATCGGGAGAGATATCCTCTCCCCTTTGGATCTAGAAAGAATTTTTGGACTGTACAAGGGAAACATTTTCCACGGCTCTCTATCACTCCATCAGCTAGGATACGCACGACCCGCTCCGGGCTACAGCAGCTACCGTTCGCCGATCCCAGGGCTTTATATGTGTGGAGCAGGTAGAAGGAGACATGGAAGATAAAAATGGTTGATCCACTCTAATCTCGTGATGTTTCATTCCTAGGCACACACCCTGGAGGCGGTGTAATGGGCGCAGCTGGGCGGAATTGCGCGATGACCGTGCTAAGCGACCTCAATATAGCATGACATAGGTTCCAGGGTGTAGAAAGCTCCCTGACCACTCAGCCAAGGCTGGATCCCCTCGCTACCAGCAGGACATGCACAAATTGCACTCTGCTCATTGCGGTCTGCTCTCGCCGGCGGCGAACTATTGCAATCATCGATGATCCCGCAAACTATGTGTCTCCACAACAAGTTCTGTCCTTTGAACTGCAGCTAGTACTTTCTAATGCACTTACATAACCTCAGGCTTGTACTACTTCTGTATCTATCACAGAGAAGGTCCACTATGATTCTTCCTTCTCTAATAACGAACGTAGAGAAGATGATAGAGTTGACGAAGAGACCATGAAAGCTTTGTAGCTCTTTTGTCTCTTCTTCTCTTTCTTCTCTTTATCTTCTTCTTCTCTTTCTTTCTCCTTCTTAGTGATGGTCTCGGTGTTGTCATCTCCTCCTCCTCCTTTTTCTTTTTCTCCTGTTGTCCGTTTTAGTTACAGAAGAGGAAATCTACTATGATTCTTCCTTTTGTGATAACGAGTGTGGAGAAGATAATTGAGCTGGTGAAGAGACGAAGGCTTGGTAGCGCTTTGTTGTCTCTTCTTCTTCTTCCTCTTCTCATTCTTCTTCCAGTCATAGGAGCTACTAGCTGTCAACTGATCAATAATAAAGAAGATTTTATTTTATGAAAAACTGAGTTGTTGAAACGTCTTGAAGAATTTATGGGCCATGATCGGTCCAGCCTTTTGAAAACAGAAAGAATTGACCAATCAGCATTATTTTTATTGATTGTTTATGACTCTTTTTACTTTTATGGTTTTGTTTATGGAAGATAATATTGGAAGTGCGAAAGGTCAGTGAAATGTTTTATGTTGTGATGGGAGGAGGATGGACGATGAGCTTCTAGGCCTGGCAGCAGTGTGTTGGCTCCACCACATGGCCAGCAACATGGAACCTTCGGTCCCAGCTGCCCAGCTGACATCCCTCCCTGCCTCTACAGCTACTACCTCTACACTTACTATTCCAAGCCTTTCGGCAGTCTCCTCATGAGCTCAGTAGACATGCCCGAGGTCACTCTCAATCTGAGCTCTCAGGGAAGAAGTGCCTCACCGTGCACCGTCTTGCACCTTAGCGTTTCGTAGCTGGGCTGCAGCACCGCAACTTTCCCCGCTGGAAACCCTTCAGCGCCGTCTAACCATCGGCCAAACGGATAGACCCTCTAAGCATGTCATGACCTCTCATAGAGTGCTTGAGGTTCATATTGGCGGCCTCACGGCGCTTCCTCCACAGCCCGAAAGCACTTTCCTTCGCATCCTATTGCTGACCGAGGCATCCATTAATGCGGGCAATCTCCATGGTAAGCGAGCATAGATCGTCCACAAATAGTAGCGAGGTGTGAACCATAGACGAGGAAGGATAGGATGACTTCACGGTTCTGCCAATGAAGGTGAAAGAGTTCAGCTTAGACATTTCCATGCGTCATGGTCCAAACGGAAGATAGGCGGGATGCGATATCAATAGATATACGATAAGTTGACATTGACAACGGGCTGTTATCAGGCGGGCAGATTGTCCTAACTGGCGGAGAAGCAGCACTTCCAACGCCCTCATGCCAAGAGCCAGCTAGCAGCAATGGAGGAGGAGTATGTTTCGAGGTATAGTCCATTCACCTTGCGCATTGTATCGCCAGCCACCAATTGCAATATGTTATCCATTCGATAGTTACTAAAGATATATCGTCTCACAGGTGAAGATACTACCGAGGATCACAAAGCTGCCACTTACCGTCGCGCTAGAGATATGGAGGCGCGGACCCGGTGCTGAATCAATAATAGCGCGAGGGAAGGCCGAGATTGGCAGCCTTCGAAAGAGAAAAGAAAGAGCTTGCCCAGCCATCGAAAAAACCGTTGACCTAAACCTTGTAGAGTCGGAGGACAAGCTGCCATTGTCTGTCCGGCTTATGGTGCTCGAAGAAATTGATGGCTTTTCTAACTCAGACTTGGATTCCGAATGTGGGGGAGAGGCTCGATTTGATTGGGAGACAATGACCGACCGGGACGATAAGGAGGACGAAGTAATGGCTCCCTTCACCTTCACACGCCCGTCAACTCCGATAGACTGGAGGCTCATCGATCGACTAGACCTTGATCAACTTTTTTTGGAGGTAAGTGACCTACTAGAAGGGAGACCTTGGCCATAGTGTTCCTTGTCTCACCTTTGGTTCTGCCAGAAGGATAGGAAAGCGCTGATGGCCTGTCTCCGGACGGTCAGTCGAGGGTACATTGGTCGCGAAAGTAAGTGCTCTCTCTCTCCATTCCTTAAAACGTGGCCTGTTAACGAGTGGGAGTTTAGAGTGGAGTAAGCCCTACGCCCTTATTTGACTGCCACGGTTTATATTTAGAGATGGCGGACATATGCCCTGACGCTCCAGAGGGAATGCTTGTAGTCTTTGAGATCTTGCAGATGTACAGCCAACTTCTGCTATACGAGCACAAGGCAGCACAGCTGAGGCTCAGGTAAGTTTTTCCAGAGAGCTTGGAAACCGGCACGCTGCTATGTATTATCCCTAGTCTGGATCATCAAACTAAGCACAGGCCTTTCTGCTGCAGAAGAGCCAGTAAAACAATGCATCAGGGTAAGCGCGACGTAAGAGAGAGAAAAGTAGCACTCAAGACACGGAAGAAGGAAGTACGCCTTCTGCGTCATGAACTTCGGGCTCAAGAGGAGCTATTGGAAAACTACCAGGCACTGTTGCCCTACGTCAGCCTGCCAGGTCAACATTATGCCACCGAGGCTCTAGAAAGTGCATCGTCAGAGGAACGGCAGGAGAGAGATGATAAAAGCAACGAAGAGAATGTCAGGGGCCTGACCAGACAACGCAATGACTGACTTCTTTCCCTCAAAGCGCTGCAGCAGTTCTTTAGACGCGAACCTTATTGGCTGTGTAATAAGAAAGCAGCAGGACATGCACTGCCTCTGAATAAAGATCACGGAAGATGACGCTTGGCTTCAGATGTCTATTGGTCCACTGTGCGCCGATGGTAGAGCTGTTTGTGAGTTCGAGCAGATCAGTGTAGTTATCTGACAACTGGGGGTGTATTTGGACCGTTAGCGGTAATTTTATGCATACCGTTAGCGGTAAGTGTATGATGCTTTCTGTTCTTGCCTTGCTTGTCACCCATCCGCCATCAGCTCCTTGCGCCAAAGACCCAGCGCTTGGCCACCTCCTCATCGGTTATACATCGGAGACCAAACTTCATCTCCGAGCTCAACCTCTTTCTAGTGCCGATACATCGGCAAGCTCTGGATGACACTTGTCTGGGTTATCGGTCGATGGGCCTGCCTTGATTAGTTAGCCATTGGCTAGTTGCAAGATGAGGTTAGGTCGGGCCTTATGGGGCCGTAAGAGGGTGGGGTCGATTGGCCCATTTGACGTAGCCAGTTCTAGACATCATGAGGCTTGGCGAACGAGACCCCTCGTTGCGCGATACTTCTCCCAGAATCACTTTCGCCAGCCGCAAGAACATAAGAAAGAGAAAGGTCGCTGGAATTCGGCAGAAGAGTCCCCTTATGAGGTAACCCAGCATTGGTGAAAGTCTCTCTGCTTGGTGCTGCCATTCCCCCTATGAATCACAAGTGGAGGGGCACTATTGCTATTCTAAAGCGACATCCTTGTAAAGGCTCTTCGCACTGTGAATTACAACCTCTTCTCTGCACATAAGCAGTCTCCTAAGTGATCTCTTAGAGTTGGCATTGACCTCCACGTTCTCTTACCGGGCTTCTGATTCCTGTGGTTACAGGGCTTCATATGCCTCAACAAACCTTCAGGGATGACGTCCCATGATTGCCTGATACCCATACGACGACTGCTGGGGATGAAGAGGATTGGTCACACTGGCACTTTAGATCCATTCGCCACAGGTCTCGATACTGCATCCGTTGAATGAAGATCTGTCTGTTCCTCACCTTCACTGCACCTGGTCACTTTCTTGCATCCCATGCCTATGACACCATAGGAGTGCTGGTTGTCGCCATCGGCCGCGCTACAAGGGCCATCCGGGTGCGTCACTGCCTATCGTTCTATCAAAATGCTACTGAGCCCACACTCACGGCCTTTCCGTTTGCTGAGCCGTCTGCCTCTCTTGCTTCCGACTCCATCCGTAATCCTGCTGTTCCCTATTTCTATTCATTTCTTGGTAATAGTTCTTGGAGAATGGTAAGCGATACAGGGGAACAGTGACATTTGGGAAGTCGTCCGACTCGGACGATATTGACGGGTGAGTAAGCTTGTAGAGAGTACTCTTTAGAGAATGCCCTATAAAACCCTCCTGCTTCTGCGGTCGTTCCCATCCGTCTCCTTTCGAGGTTTGGCTGATGTGGGCTCTTGTCATTCCAGCTCGATCACATATTTTGAGCCTGCACCCTGGCTTACAAGGGAACACATTGAGGAGCATTTGCCAAGGTAAGAGTCATTGGAGTGACGGCCGCGAAGGAGAAAAAAATCAACCAGGCTGGGACCAACGTGCCCGCAAGTAGTAATCAGAGGGACATGTCCCACCGTAAGAAAAGAAACTGTGGCAGCTATCGCTGATTCGCATTCAGGTTCATAGGCACTTTTGAGCAGAAGCCGCCAGTCGTTAGCGCTGTGAAGGTCCAAGGGAAACGCTTGTACAAGCTGGCAAAACATGGCAAGGTAAGCCTTTACGAGCAACGTAGGGGAGATTTGACTAGAGGGGGACCAAGAAAGTCGTCTTTGAGAATAGGCCTCACTCAATGCTGCCATTATAAGCCATCCATATGAAGTTTTGGTCAACCTTTAAAAGAGTATGTTGCCTGATCCGACTCCTCCGCCCGGTACTCTTGAGATGCTCTAGCCGTCAGGATGCACCGATCTTCGAGAGGTTTACTTTGTATCATTTTGCTGACCAATTCGCATTCCTATCTCTCGCGTGGGCTCCTATTGAATGCCACAGGTGACTGAGGAGGATGTGCCAGCACGCACGGTAACCGTGGACTCCATAAAAATTGAGGAATTTGTCCCGGGAGAGTATCCTACGGTAAATGACTCACCAGGAGCCTTGCTTTGCGGATAAGGAGAGATAGCATGAAGATAACTATGAAGAAGGAGAGGAGAGGATGAGAAAGAGAAAAGCAGCTCACTAACCGATCCTAAGCGTTGTAGAAGGAGTACAGGGAGAGAAAGGAGAATGAATGCTTGAAGAAGGGTGAGAGTCATGGCTCTGACTGTATCAGTGCAGGTTTCCCTAGATATCGAATGTGGCGGTGGCATGTACATTCGGTCATTAGCCCGAGATATAGGCAACTGCATACTGGGACCCGACGGCAGGCCAGCTCGCGGGCTCCTAAGCGCCCTTCACAGAACCAAGAGTGGTTACTTTACTGATGACAAGGCGCTTGACTTTAGTCTGACGCGTTCGACGCCGGTATGCACGAGAAAATTGCGAGTTCTTTACTTTTAGAAAAGTTCCTGTTTGCCTTGTGAGGGTTGACCATGCTAGGCTATTTGGGAGTGAGAGAGTTAACCTCTAATTCTCATCGACTTTCTTTGGCGGTCGTTTCCTTTGTGTTGGTTGCCCGGGTCTTCAGTCTCTCCTGGCCTTTTTACCCTCATTCTGGCCGGCCTTCTTTCCCCTTTGACCATCGTTCTTTCGGACGCATTGATTGTGGCCTTCAGGAAGAGTTTGCCCGCCATGTGGTCCCGACGGAGGAGGTGCTTGGGCATCTGCCGTGGGTGACACTCAATGGGTATACCATCAGGGAGCTCAGAGAAGGCAGAGCCATCACAAACTTCGAGCCAATTAAGAATCTAGGAGGTGCCACAGAAGAGGCCTTCACGCTCACAACCTTTCGCTTTATCAATAACTTTATTCTGTTCCCCTGTCCGTCTGTCCTCGTAATCACGCCTCTTCTTTCTACCCATTATGGCCCTATTCTCTTTCGCTCTGAGTTCACCCTTTGTCTGCATCGACTGCTTTTATTCAGCTCATTTATGGTTCATTTATATATTCCACGCCGCTGTCTTACCTTGCCTTTCAATGCTCCTTAAGCGAAAGGCTTCGTGCGCCTGTATGGTCGTGATGGGCCTGGGTCTGAATTGATTGGCATTGGACAGCAGCTGTGCCATACAAGCGGCTGGTGGAAGGTACGAAGAGTAAGAAAGTTAGGAAATTTTTGAGAGGTGTCAAGGGAAGCGTCGCTCTAGTACTGTAACCGTGTAGAGCGGGAACCGCCGTAAGACGTGTCTGCTAATAGAGAGACAAAGCCGTGAAGGGAACTTGGACGAGCGTTTTGCTAATTAGATTATCTCTTCAGATTGAGCCAGAGGTTACCTTTCGCAGAAATGGAAAGCCTCGAAGGGACTTTGCACCTTGGAACAATCCCAGAGAGGTGCACTTTGAAGAATGGGAGCAACGCACGCGGTTCTAGGGTCCCCCTATAGTTGCATCTACGGCCGGCAACTGGGAAAGACTGAGAGACACAAGCTCTACCCCTGCAGGGCAAAATGATCACGGAGACTGCTCAAAGATTGATACAACCTCATAAAATCGCCCTTGGCCAGGAAGGTTATCAAATGCAGTGGGCTGGTGCGAATCTCAGACTCCCCTAAAGCGGCATGTTAATACACATGCTGAACTCGCAGAACTGCCACCTGCGACGCAGGTTTTCTAGGCCAGCAGTAGAGTTTCCTTATTCTCTCTCTTTCTCCCACCCCGCCGGCATCGGGTGGAAGAGAATGGAACGACTCACAGGACAGAAGAAGCATTATCAAGCACCAACAGACAGAGAGAAAACCCTGATATCCCTAATAAATACAAATCCTGCCATAAGCCTTTAGTTGTGAATCGCTTTAGCTATTAGAGAAAAGTTAGTCCTGACCTATGCAAACTAATGATATAATTAGCCGGACGACAAGGAGACAAGAGCGTCCACTCTTCTCAGCGAATGGCTAGTCTGTCTAATGTCTCTCCTTCCGTCTTCGGCCGTTTATGCCGCTCCTATCCATGCACCTTACCCCCGTCTAGAGGGCGGTCTGACGCTGCCCGAGGCTGAGCTTAGCCATAGCAGCCAATCCTTGCTGGCGGGCATTAATTGAGCTTGCAAGCTTGTGCTCTAGAAGCATGTGGTTCTCAGGAGGAAGGCCAACGCAGGCACGGAAGATGTTGATCATGCACTCTCTCTGAGCGAATAAAGCGTTTACGACCGGGGTGCCAGGCGGGACCAGAGGAGCCTTCAGCATGTAGCTGAGTACAGACAGAACGCTGTGCATCTTTTCAAACTCCTTCTCGCCTTCTTTCTTAATTTGAATCCGCTCAGAAAGCTCGCAGATCAGCACCAAGTCAATGATGAGCGGGGACGCAAGAAGAGAGTCCTCGCAGGTATTATGCATAGAAATGGTATTCTTCCCACCTAGGAAGATCTCAGAAGTGTACTCATCCAGAGCACGCTTGCTATCGCCCACATAAGGCACATATTTAATGACGACACAATGGTCAGGGTGCTCGTCCTCTTTGTAGAGGATCTTGTTGCTTCCAACCATGTCATCCACCACGTTGGACTTGGAGATCTCCTTGGAGCGGAACTGTTGAGGTGCAGACAGATTCTTGCCGTCGTTGTTACCCAGGTGATTGTAGCTTACGATGGAGACAGGCTTGATTCCTGCAGACACCAAGAAGTCAACCAGAACGCTCTTCATCTTTGTCTGTCCGCTCTTGAAGTCGTCGCCGCCGATGAAGACCTTGTGCTGCTCTGCAAGGTCAATGACTCCAGGAACGAAGGTGTTCTGCGGGCTGCCATTGATGTAAGAGGTGCCCTCGAGAATGCTGGCTACAGCGAAAAGCGTAGAAGGAGAGATCTCATCTTCGCCTGCCTTGATGGAGGCCAAAAGGTTCTCGGCGGTATCGTTAACTCCTTCGATGATGTCAGCAAATCTCTCAGTATTCGCGGACCAAAGAACAATGACCTTGTCAAGCTTATTTTCAGCCTTGAAGTCCCTGATATTTTTCCTGATGGTCTCCATCTGCTCCCACTTGGAGCCAGAAAGAACGTTGTCCGCTCTGTCGGCCTGGTTGGCTGCGATGAAGTCGGGGAAATAGATGGAAGGAAGAGGCTTGATCTTGGACATGTAAGGCATGAGCTTCTGCTGCAAATCATACTCTAGCACACAGGCGCGCTGCATCGCTTGGCCAAGATCCAGTGAGGAGATATCCCATCCTCCAATCACCATGTCATTGGGGCTCACCATAGGAAGGAGGTTCTTGAATGGCACATATACGCCTTCACCGTTGGCAGCGGTGCCAAGACGTACGGTGGATGCCTGAGTGAGAGAGCCAAAGTAATCAGGCTTTCTCTCGCCTTCCTTGGTCATCCATGTCATGTTGTGCTTGTTGGCAAGTATGCCCGCGGTCACCGTGGTGCCGTTATTGCCGCCAAGGCCAACAATCATCACACCCAGCTTCGGCACCTTTCGCGCTGTCTTAAAGACGAATTTCTCGCTAACAGGCTTCACGCGGGTGCCCTCGACCCTAGTGGTCTGATAGGAGTACTCAGACAGGATCTCCTCATCGCTGTACTTCACATTAGGAGACTCCACGATAAACTCTTCGCCCAGATGCGTCGCCATCTTTTATCACGTCTTTGTCTGTCTTTCTGGCTGTTTTGACTGTCTCTTCTCTCGCTGCTTCTATAAAAGTTCTTGCAGTCTCTTAGAGCAGCGTCTTCCTTATCAGGAGATTGACAAGTGACTCGTCAGGACAGGACAGAGTCCTAGCGGCTTAGAGGCTGCTGTAACGCCAACAACAGGAAGAACTAGTAAGGAGAGGACAGCGTGGGACAATAGAAAGAGGAGAGAGGAGACAAGGAAGGAGGGAGACAGAGAGAGAGAGAGAGAGAGAGAGAGAGAGAGAGAGAGAGCGCG
>FLMG01000355.1:215786-232388 GCA_900088475.1 Hyphochytrium catenoides
CTCTCTCTCTCTCTCTCTCTCTCTCTCTCTCTCTCTCTTTCTCTGTCTTCTGTTCGTCTCCTTTTCCCTTGCCCTTTGTCCCCATCTCTCTCTTCTGTCTCTCTCTCTCGTGTTCTATCGTTCTCCCTCTCTCTTTACTCTCTCTCTCTCTCTCTATCTCTCTGTCTCTCTCTCTTTCACTCTCTCTGTCTCTCTCTCTGTCTCTCTCCTCTCCTTTTCTCCCTCAATCAGAAGTTGTTGGTGAGCAGGGAAGCGAGAGGAAAGCCGAAGAATCAGAACGATGATTGTCACAGTACTGGCGTCGTGGGTTAGCTTACAGCATGAGTTTGGAGTGAGGATAAGAGCTGCGTTTACTAGGCCCCTAAGTTAGGTAGCTAAGATTTCAAACCCATGCAGTGAGGTTTTTCTCTGCCTAAAACAATGTGCGTTTGATTTTGCTCCTGTGTCAGAGACCTTACCTATGAATGTGGAACGTCTCAGGAGGATATTACTACCTCCGGCTCCTGGGGGTCGACAGAATAGTGCCAATCAGAATTTTACTTGCACTCTCCTCTCTGTCTCGGCACTCAAGACAACAAACACAGCAGCAGTCGAAGCGGAAGCCGTTGGGTCAGCAGCATCACTGACCTTCACTCCTCCTGCCTAGGGCAAAAGGTGGCAACAGCAGCTGGAGAAGAAGTGGCGCAGTCGTCGTTAGCTCATCAGCTAATCAATTACATAGAGAGACACAGAGTGAGGTGCCTATGTTACAGAGGACGGGTGATCTCTACCGCCTCCTGAAGTGGAGGGGAAGAAAGAGTTCGTTCTCTCCTGATTTTTCATCAACGTTGCAGCAGCAGGTCCTCCTCCGTCTTCCGTTCTTTTCGCCCGTCATGATAAGCTAAAGAAGATAATGGTGTAAAGGATCACTATTCTCATTGATAGCATACACTTAGCGACAATGTCACTATAGCCTGGTTCCTTCGCAACAGCGATGGTTGCTGCTCTCGGCAGGAGCCGGTGGTCTCGGCTGGGTTGATATTGCTACTGTCTGATCTAAATTGAGTGCGCACTCCCCCTATGCAATAAGAAAGGAGACGAAGAGCGCCCGTGGTAGAGCTGCACACCGGTTCCCACTTTGACTATGACGCTTGGGTTGAATGTCTATAGAGCAGCGGCCAATAATTAGGTCCTATGGAATAGAGTAAGCACCCACATTAACATCTTCCATTATTAGGTACACGCCATGGGATCGTCTAGCCATGCTGCACTGCGAATTTCTTTGCTTTAATCTAAGAGAGCAATAGATCAAAGAATCCCGATGATCAAGACAATAATGCTGGCTCGGGCGCCAAGAGGAGGAGCAGGAGGACTGCCAATCAACAAATAACAAAGAGAGAGAGCTGCTGCTGCTGAGGCAGTAAAGCATGCTCGTTGCCTATGAATTGTACAGGTACAGATCTCCTCAATCAAGGGTCATACCGAAAAAACATTCCCTTGAGTCCGAGATTACCCAGGTCCTTGATCTCATCGTAAATAACCAACGAAAGCCATAGACCCCGAATATAGAGGAGTTGGAGCCGAGGTTAGCTCTCACGTAGTAGCCGGTAACGGTAAGCCTCACCTTCAGTAACGCTCTCCACCAAACCCAAGAGCCACCAGCGGACGGACATCCCTGAGCTATCAACTTGTCGGGGGCTCATGACCAAGGCAAGCACTGACTGCCGCATCGCAGGGCCCGCGCAGTTGGAGCAGTAGCATCTGGCCCGGAGCTGCGCGCAGCAGGCGACCAGGCAGAGGACCTGGAAGTGGGACAGAGGAAGAAGTTCAGAGGAAAGAGGATGATCAAACGACATATATATAGCCCTCATGTTGAAGGAGAGTCGATGGACCTTCAAATTTATTGGCCCAAGTAGGCTACCGTGATAAGGAGATCTGCCACAACAGCATGACGAAATGGCTGGAGTTTCTTGAAGAGAGGGGAAGACCCAAAGTGCGATTGAGCCCCTAAAGGCAAGGAGAGCTAGAAGCCCTATAGATGGCTTCTGTCCTCCCAATGTCAGCGGAAGCCACGTAGATTTCCTCCAACTAACAGAGTAGGAGTGGTGGGTCATCTTCCGCAAGGGAGGATGGCAAAGCGGCGAGGAAGAAACACCTGGGTGTTTCCTGAGGACACTAACTTGTCTGCAGAGCCGTCACCTGAAGATGGGAGAGCAACTTCAAGAGAAGGGACAACGGCAAGAAGAGGACGGCGGCCAAGTAGTGTAAGCAGTACTCTCTCTCCTCCCTCACCCGTGACTCCGAGGACTGTCAAAATCGTTCCTCTCTCCCCTCCCCGACGGTATGAAGACGAGGAGGACCAAGTATGGATGGGAGGATTGGGTCAGACTTCAGCGTCTGCAGAGCCCTCACTTGACGAGCAGGAACTGCAACAGATTCTCAAGGGTCAGGAGATAACTTTGGACAGAGAGGGCAATCCTGTGACACAGAGAGAGAGAGTAGGGAAGAATGGGTCACTGGCAGCGGGCAACAAGGAGAACACTGAAGACGAGGATGCGCAGCTGGAAACATTCATTAGTTCAGCTCCTCCCTCTCACTCTCTGGACGAGAGCACGGTGAAAATGGCCAAGACCTTGATGCTCTCCAAAAAAAAGCTCGAGGCCTATGAGAGAAGGCTAGAAGAGCTGCAAAGAAAGCTGGTAGGCTCCAACATTCTTTGACTCAGATCTCTCTCTCTCTCTTTTATCTTTCATGGTTTTATTTCTCTCTGTCTCCCTCTTGTTCTAGTCTAGCCATCCATTGAGAGGGGTCTGCCGAGAAGGAGGACGGAGATCAGGGGGTGGAAGAGACATAACAAACGAAGGTTGACAAAGGGAGAAGTGTACACAGTAGCGGAGCAGAGAAGAAGAAAGGAACGGGGAGACAAGAAGTTTATTCGCTCTTCTCCCTATATGTCTCCAGCTTGAGTCAGAGACCCAATCCAAACAGCTAAAGGAGACCCTTGAAGAAGAGAGAAAGATGCACGACATCACTGAGCAAGAGTTCAGCAGGCTGCAAGAGCTTGGCTCTCAAGCTGCTGGGAAGAGACAGAGCTCGGCTTTGTTTGCCATAGGGACTGGAGGAAGGTTTACGAACTTGAAGAACGAAGAGCTAATGAGGAAGAGAAAAGAAGATGCCAAACGAATGCTTCTAGAAGCGACAAATGTAAGAGCAACTGGGGGGACTTTCACTCTATCTCTTCACTTCTCTCTCTCTCTCTCTCCTTTCTCCCTTTGAGTGCCTTTTCATTCTTTATCAGGGTACGCTGTGGCACCTCTAGCTTGTTCATAGTTTTCCCAATGGCTTTCCCCGTCTCCCTTTCCCACACACTAGCTCTGGCGCTATTCTCCCGGTTCCCCGTCAAGAGGAGTTGTGTCCTTCCCTTTGTACTAGAACATGTTATCTATAGAAGTGAGGGTCATCCTCATTGTCTCTTTCGTCGTCCGGGGCCTCTATGCCTGCTTTGTGTCAATTCGAGGGCAGCTGGAAGATGAAGATGCCGGTATAGACTACGGAGAAAAGCAGAAAATCGTGTTCTGGCGACGAGTTCTGTCTTCTCTCCTGCGCTTCGTCCCGTTTAGAGGAGATATCCAGACCATTGAAGCTCGTTTCGGGTCTTCCGTCGTCTCTTACTTCCAATTCTACCGCTGGATGGTAGGGACCTACGCCCTTCTCGCCCTGATCAGTGCCAGCTACTTCCTCACTCATGCCATCCAGTTGTGCAGTAAGGTAAATATGGAGAGAAGGAAAAGACTCTATAGGTCATACATATATCTTGTTCACAGGGCAAGGATGGAGAGAGAGAGAAAACGAGAGAGAAAGAGAGAGAGAGAGAGAGTGAGAGAGATAAACAGCCGCAGAGACACACACAGAGAGAGCTAGAGAAAAGAGGCCAACTACATGGCACGCAGAAGACACCCTCAGCGAGAGGGAGAGAAAGAACAAGTCGTCGCTCTGATATGCTCCTTGTCGGCTTATGGAACTTAAACGATCTCAATGGCCATCTTGTTCTCCTCTATCCTACCGTTCTCTCCCTTTCTCTCTGGCTCTCTTCCTCATCTCTCGCTCTCTTCCTCAACTCTCGCTCCCTAACTTTCATTGCCTCCCTCTCTTTTCCTCCCGCTCCATTCTCCCACTTCACTCTACGCTACTCCACCATGCCACCAATGTCTCGTTGCCTTTCTTATCTCTCCTCTAGTCTTGTCGGACTCTGTACCAGTTCAGAGGCGCTGTACCGCTGGCCATGCTGTTCGACAGCTACGATGTTCAAGAGAGAGCGGACTACTCCGTGAGTGCTAGAGATCAGCAAGACCTACTGCCCTGGAATTGCAGCCCACCTCTTCATCTACCTCACCTCACGAGTCAATCTCCCAGCAGCTTCTCTGCTTCAAAAAACCTAAGCTCCCCCTCTACCGTGCCCAATTATCATTATCAGATTCCCCATCTCGCACTTTGTCACGTCTGTCTAACCTATCTAACTGAATATCATGTTACTTGTTGCTCTCTCTTTCTCTCTTCTTCTCATCTACCTCTATCCTCACCAACCCTTTGCCATCTCCCTACATCTTCTCTTGCCATGTGAAAACGATCAGACCATGCTCTTGCTCTACCCGGCTGTCCTCTTGGTCCTCTCTGTGGTCAAGTGGGCGGGGGATGACAAGGCAATCAAGGAAGTAGCTATGGAACAGGACGATAACGAGCAACCGGTAGGGGGAACTCCCTCAGTCTTATGGCCTTCATCTAGAAGATCACTGTCTCTTGAAGCTTCATTCCTTTGTCCCTCTATGGTGCCCTCGTACTGCCCAATTACTTGTGCTCTTTGCCTGCCTCCCTCCATGCATTAGTTGGTAGGGCACGAAAGCTTCTCTGTTCCTCTTCTCTGCCACTTACGCCATTCGTTTTTTCTCTTGACCGCTGTTAACCTCTTTTTGCGTTACTCTCTCTCTTTGCTACCTTTGACCTGGGCCATTGCAGCGCAAGTTCACTCGGTTGGCCCTGAATTGTTGGAACTTTTCGATCACGACCGAGACGGTAGGTCTAGGAACTAAGTGACGGCAGCGAAGTAGAAACAGTGAGAGGAAGAGAGAGGAACACGACAAAGTAACAGGACACAGAGAAAGAAGGCGGTACAAGGGGCCGAGCGGGACAGAGACAGAGAAGAAGCGACAATGGAGGAGAGAGATAATATTAGAGGGGTAAGCATCAGGACTTGCAACAAGAGGCCATTGGCCCAGCCCAGAGCTGATGGTACTTTACGGCTCATACTTGTTGGATCAAGCTTGACCTTCAGTCTTTCCCTCCCCGTCTGCACTCTGGGGTGCTCTCTCTCTCTCTCTTTTGTTGCGCAAACAGGAAGCGACGGACATGAAAAATATTATTGGGAACAGCCTGTCAGTAGCTTTTTATGCAGAGCAAGTCGAGATAACCGCTCGCAGAAGGACTACGTAAGTCTCACTTTCCAATAGAGTTTTCCGTTTGGCTATGTTGGGCGGCGCCTCAGCACTGCCTTTCTCATGCTTGTCGCTAGCGATGCTGTTTTCTTGCTGTGTCTGTCCCTTTTGTCCCTCTCGAGCACTGCCCTTGAATCACCAACGTCTGCCTTTCGCATACTTTTCGCTCCTCTCATCCGTCAATGTCTCTCTCCTATTGTGTCTATCCTTCTCTATCACATCCTTTCCCAGGCGGCAGAAGGCAATCCTCTATAGCCGAAGGGCCTTCGGGTTCTTGCTCTACATCTCCCTTCAGGTCAGGCTCTTGCCCTGCTTCGAAAGCTTCCTTTCTCCCTTTTCCAATTTTGGGCTTCTCTATAAACTTCTAGAGAGCGCTAATTCTTCTCCCTTGACTACTCTTCCTTCCTCTTTCTCCCATTCTTCTCGTTTCGTCTCTGTGCAGTTTGTGCTCCCTCTTTTTCTTCCTTCTCATCCTTACCGCTTTTGGGTACAGACTATCTGTCTCGTAAGGCGCCTTCACTTCTTCCTTTGTTCCGCATTTTTCCGGATTCGGTCGCCATAGATCTGGCGCGCACACTGCTCACAATCATTCCTTCTGTCTTGACTCCCTCCTTTCTCAGGTGCTGCTGTGGATCATTATCCTCCTGGTGACTGCCTCTTCAGCAAAGATAATAGAGTGGACAAAGGGTGTCTCTTCCATGCAAGATGTGGTCAATGCCATAGCACCAAGGTCTGCTTCAGCTTTCGCTGTCTTACAGACCTTTGCTTGTTTCTCCATGTTTCCCCCTCAGGTTTCCCTGGCAGGGAGTTGCATCTGCAATGTTTGGCGTGATATGTCTCTTGGCTAACTTTCTCTCTCTCTCTCTCTCTCTCCTCTGTGTGTGTGTGTGTCTCTCTCTCTCTCTCTCTCTCTGTGTGTCCCTCTCTTTCTCTTCGCTTTCTTTCTCTACCCTGCGGCCTTTTCATTTTCACAGTATTCCGCCAACGGTGGTCGCGGTTATCAATGGAGTCCTGCCAATCCTTATTTCCTTCATCACTGAGTTCGAGCGCTGGGACTCCCCTGCCTTGTTTAACAAACTCAAAGTCTTCAGACTCTTTCTGGCACAGCTCTTTGCTGTCATTGTTCAGGTATGCCCTCGAGCCTTGCTTATCTTTCCTCTCTCGCTTGTCTGCTTGTTCCTTTTGCCTCTTACTCCCCTCTCGTTCTCTGCTCTCTCCTCCCCGTCCGCAGTTCTGCGTCCTCTTTCCAATATTTCTCTCTCCGTGTTCGCGCTACAACCCTGGGTCTCGGTCATCCTCTTCTGCTTCCCAACCCAACTCTACTGTTTGAGGCAGGCGGTTGCCTCTCTCACCCACGCGCTATTTCCCTCTTCTTCAGCACCGCTGAGCTTCAAGCTCATTGGACGATCCCTCTCCCTCCGTCTCTTTCCCTTCGTCGCTACCACTCTTCCATTCCCCATGTAGGTCTTCTCCTATCTCCTGTTGCTAGACCCTTCGCTTTTAGCCAGTAGCGAAACCTTGTTCCTTGGTCTAAAGGCTTCGGACGTGCGTGGAAGTGCCGAACAAAAGTGGAACGAGAACATTTATCCCTGCAGAGCACAGCAGACAGCCGTCGGCCTAGCAGGTGGAACTCACTTCTCTGTTGCCTAGTAGCGTTCTTCCAGGCCATTGCTGGGAGAACCTTTAGTCTCACCTTTCTATGGTTAGAGGGCTACCTTTTATCTATCTCTATCTCTTCTGCCATTTCCCTAGTGAACGGACAGGACTATCCTCTCTTCCATTTAAGAGTCTCCGTCGGGCCCATTACGTTCAGCCAAGAGAACCCTTGTTGACTGTTTCCCTGACTGTGCTCACCTAGGTCTTCCCATCACAAACTTCGTCATCGGGAAGATCACGCTCTGTCTCTTTCCTATTCTCTCCTGGGCTATTGGCCGCCTGAGAAAGCGGCAGGGGTTCCAGAAGGCTGATTTTGACGTGAGTAGCGGGAAGGAGAGAGAAGTAGAAAAGCATTCGTCCCCTACGTTGCGGGCTAGTTCTCCTGTTTCTCGCAGTATGGCCTTAGTTTCTCTGGGTTCTTTATATCGCCCCTCCTTCGTTATATGTGTCTTTGTCCCTCGGTGCTCTCCTGCCACCTATTCCAAGCATCTTTCCCTTACCCGGTGTCTCTATCGTTATCTCTCTCTTCTATAATCAATCTGACTCCTTCTCATGCGCCGGTCGCTCCATTCTACAAAGAAAGAAGACTAAATATTTGTGTCCTTCGCATTCTCTTTGAACACGCGCACTCCTCAAACATCTGCATCTGATCCGTATCGCTGCAGGTGCCCACGCGGATGGTCTCACTGCTTTACTTTCAGGTATGACGCTAGTCTGAGGACTATAGCGTTCCTCTCCTTCTTCCAGCAGTAAGCGAACCAAGGGACTATCTACTGCTCCTCCATTCATTAGTCGGCGGATATATGTCTCCCTCTCTCTCTCTCTCTCGTTTTCTACTTTGCGCTGAGGCTTTCGTACGTTAATTCTTTAGGGCCAAAAGTCCCTTGGAAGCTCTGTCTCACACTTCTGGTTCTTACTTCGCTGCGTCTGCTGCCCATCTCGATTACCACTCTCCAAAGGCGACACTGCTCCTAGCTCTACCTCTGGGACCACCATTCGCGATCTTAGAGTTCTTCATGGTGCTCCTCTCCTTCAAGTTCGAAGTCTTTATAACTCTGGTAGGCGGAGAGTCCGTGTGAACGAAAAAGAGAGACCGAGACAGTAGGAGAGAGAAAGGCGATGGATGTCCCTGCACGTTGCTGGTTTGATTGCATTGCTCTTCCTCTCCACTACCAGAGACCGAATCAAATTTACCATAAGATTGCGCCATCCACAATCTTTGTCCGTCCGCCAATTAACTGGCCGGTTCTCTCTCTTGGTCTGTCTTTCTCTCTGCCTCTCCGTCTCCATGTTTGTATATTGTGCACTCTCCTCAATCGCGAATAACAACCTCGTTCTGACACCGCGTCTGCGTCTTGGTTTCCGTTTAGCGCATCAATGCCCGTCCCTTCAACCCGTGGTCAGGAAAAGATGCGGGAGAGTTCTTGATCAAGATGAACTGCATTCTCCTCGCTGTCCTTCTCTTCGAGACCCACTATATTATGAACGCGACCTCTCTTCCAAAGCTGTGCCCGCTCCAGGACCAAGCTCTTTCTCTCTGCGCAGGGGCGTTGGATATGGCGACGAACACTTGCGCCACCCTAGATAGCACGGTATGTCAGGAGCAGGGGTAAGGGGAAAGGAAAGTGTGGGCATATGAGAGGGAAGGACGGAAGAGTGAGGGAGGATGGAGGTTCTACCTCCTTTCATAGGTACTCTCTTGACTTGTGGGTCTCTTTAAGTGCTTGAAGCGCTTCTGAACACTGTCGTCTCTGACCTCTTTCTCTCTTGTTCTCTCTGTTTTATGCGATCCCTCTCTATCTATCTCTTCTCTTGATACTCTCTTCTCCTGCACTCTCTCACTTTAGCTCGCATACCTTCTAAGATCATTATCTTCGGGCAGAAATGTGGGAAAATTCTCCCGCACACGCTCCCCTTGCAATGCCCCTGTTCTCTCTCACTCACTCTCTTTGCTCGCTGCCCCCTTTTCCTCTCTCTCTCTCTGTTTCCGTTCTCTCACCCCATCCATCTTCCTGCTCTCTCTCTCTCTCACTCTTTCTCCCCTTCTTGTCTCCCCCACTTGCCCAGAATCCTTACTATCCCTATTTCAACCAAACTAGCTCCTGCGCCGACGGCTACCCTGCCTGCCTTTGTGCCGGCAGCAGAGCCTGTGGACCATTCGTAGACCAGCGTTCTGGTCTTAAAGGGTTTGAGTCCCTGGTGCGGACGAGCAAGCTTACAGCGATACTCTATGATGGACTTCTCAGTTTAGAACTCGCCTGGATGGTGGGCTTCTGCCTGGTGCTACTCTTTATCTTCAAGGACAACACGATCCAAGTGACCAAGGTAAAGCCTTGTACCGAGAGAAAGACACACATCAACTGCTACTAGGGAGATAAGAGAGACAAGCTGAGTGGATACCAGGTTAAAGGGACGGAGCAAGGAGAGAAAGAAGAGAGGGTAGAAGGTGCCGGACAGGGATAAACAATGAGCGATAACGCAAAGAGAAGATAAGGGAAAACGAACAGAGGAAACAGAGACAGAGAGAGTGCATCCGAGAAGTAGGAGGAAGAGATAGGAAACGGGGTCCAAAGCGCCACGAAAGTCCGTGTCAATTCTAGAACGCTGTTCAAGCTCAACTCTGGCCTTGGTCTTGCAGGAGGTGAATGCCCAGCGCACTGACGGAATGCGAGCCGAGATCCTGCTGTTAACGCGGAAGGTCAAGAACCAAGCGCGCAAGTTGGACTCCCAGTCGCTGATGCACAAGTCGTTGAATTAAAAAGACAGAGTCCTGCAAGCTCCATCTTATCCCTGGGAAGAGCTGAGTTCCCAGACCACCAGCAGCAAGAGTTTGTGGTCTCTTTCTTTAGCCCATGTCAACAGCTTTCTGCTAGCCTCTCTATCCTAGCAATGAGAGCTCAGAAGACAGTGTAGGGGAGGGAGGATACACAGAAAGCAGAGAAAAGTTGGGGAGTCTCAGGCCCTCTTCTGCTAAAGATTGAAAAAGACTTTTATTTGCTCGCAGAGTTAAGCTCCTCCCCATGCTTGGGGGACTGTTAGAGGATGATGGGCTCTAGTTGACCTGCTGATGGACGAGACGACTTCAAGATGGCATGACCATGTCTCTCTCAAGAGAAGCTGTAGTCTTCCGTCTTCCTGGCTTCATTTAGACATTCACTCATCGCTCTTTGTCTGGACAGAGCGAGCGAGAAAGAAAAGAGAGAGAGCGAGAGAGAAAGAGAGCGCGCGCGAGAGAGGACAGAGGGAGAGAGAGAGGGGGAGAGAGAGAAGAGAGGGAGTAAAGTGAGGAGAGAGAGAGAGAGAGAGAGAGAGAAAGAAGAGATGGATTCTGAGCTGTGACTCTTCATCAGACATCACGATCCGTCTGGCCAATAGCTGGTAACGGCCGACACTAAGGACCATCAACAATTACAGAAAAGCGGATCTATCCTACGTTTAGTCCTAATCTAGCTCTATAGAAGTCCGCTTCTGGGGCATGTCCTCCCTCACCCCAACTTCCCCCATCATATTATCGTCAGAAAGGTGAAGGGATGGGTGGGCGCTTGGAAGGTCCAACAGTGAGAATTTACTTGGACTTGTGTGTAGGCCATCCGCGACAAAGAGACATTAACAAACAGAAATACTGGGGCAGTCCGGAGGGAGAATGGCAGAACGAAGTCAAACGCAGGTGCGTTCCCCTGATCTCCCACCCATCGTCGGGGACCATCCTATCACAGTAATCTTGATCATCCGGAATAAGGGACACAAAACTCAAGGCATTCCGGACCCCACTGTGACCTATCCTAAATAACTGACCTGAGTTGTAAGTCAATTGTCACGCCACAAACTCGAAAACGATAAAGTGCCGATGTGAAAGCGGCGTGTTATCAGGTAGAAAGGGTACATTTATTGGGCTGTAGGCAGCCTAGACAGGCGAATTTCCAGGTTGAAGGGTTGCGGTACAACACAGTCAGCGCCTGAAACACCGCCACCAATAAACGGAAAGGCCGCAGCCAAAGCCTCACAGCTTCGATGTTAGAGAACTACCCTGTCTGTCTAGCGCAGTCAGTCTCTCTCTCTCTCTCTCTCTCTCTCTCTCTCTCTCTCTCTCTCTCTCGCCCCCTCTTTCTCTCGTTTACTATCTTCTCGCTTCCTACGGCTTGGCGTGCTCTGACTTCCCTTGCCCATTGGCCTCTCTTTTCTTGCTAGTCCTCTTTTCCCATCTGTTTCTTGAGGGGCTGACTCCAATCTACTTTGTGCTTTTGCCATTGCGCGGCCTCATTCTCCCAATCCCCTGGTAAGGCAGAGTGCAGCACTCACTCTCCTCTCCATCGGTACAGCCCCAAAGCGGACAGAAGACGGTAAGAGAGACCGACCACACAGCTTCGGAGCTCCGAAGCCCTTGGTCCTTATCTTCATGTTCACAGCTATAGCGCCTTTCGCTTTATCATGTATCTCATGCTCTTTGAGAGATCAAGTCTTCGCTCGCCTCTCCTAGATCTGAGCCTCTCCTCTCTACTGAAGGAGAGAAGAAGTGCAGCGCACTGCTCTTTTCTTAGATAGAAGTCTTCATATTCATTGACTGTGTTCGCGGATTGCAGAGGGACTGACTCTCGGGCCTCCTTTCCTCTAGATAAATAGCTGGTCTCACATATTGGAGCTAAGATGTACAGCCTCCTAAGAACTGCGCCTAGGCGCCTTAGCGGTGTCGCTCAGGTCAGCCTCCACGTTGCGTGCTTTTCTGATACTTTGGTGACTTACTTATCGTCTCGTTTGATCTCTGTTACCTCCTGGGATTACAGGGCCAGATCAGAACCATGGCCTCTGGCACTCCTCTTTCTGTGCTGGACCCACCAGGCAGCCCTACTATCGAGGAGACCTACGCCAAGATGGAGAAGAACCTTCACGTAAGATAGCACCTTGCTGTGCCTAACAGAACTCCTTTCCTTTGCATTCCGTGTCTTGCTCTGTATATTCTCTTTTCAATTTCCTCTCTGCGCCTCTTGACAGCGAACAACGTTCTTTTTCTTTAGACCGTCCGCAAGGTCTTGAACAACAAGCCTCTGACTCTGGCGGAGAAGATTATCTATGGGCATCTGGATGACCCCAACCAGAAGGCAGTTAGGGGACAGACATACCTCAAGCTCAGACCTGACCGTGTGGCCATGCAGGTGAGCTCATGATATCCCTTTCCCTTAACGTATGAGATCGCGTGATTGCTCCTCTATTTTTTTTGGCTCCCAAGAGCTTCTAGGTGTTGATAGATCCTTTCGTCTGTGGCTAGTGGGCGACTCTCCTGTTTGAGAGTGTATCTTTCCCGTCTCTCCTTCCCTCACTGCCTGTTTGCCTGCTAACGTGGTCGCTCTGCTTTTTTACCGTGTACAGGACGCGACGGCTCAGATGGCTGTGCTCCAGTTCATCTCCTCTGGTCTTCCTAAGACCCTTGTTCCGTCCACGATCCACTGTGACCATCTTATCACGGCCGAGAAGGGCTCCGCCGCTGATCTGACCCAGGCCAACCAGATCAACAAGGAAGTTTATGACTTCCTTGCTTCTGCAGGTGCAAAGTATGGCATTGGTTTCTGGAAGCCTGGCAGCGGTATTATCCACCAGATTGTGCTGGAGAACTATGCGTTCCCAGGCGGGCTGATGATTGGCACTGACTCTCACACTCCTAACGCTGGAGGTCTGGGCATGTGCGCTATTGGTGTTGGTGGTGCTGATGCTGTCGATGTGATGGCTGGTATGGCTTGGGAGCTGAAGGCACCAAAGGTTATCGGAGTACGCCTCACTGGCGAGCTCTCTGGATGGGTCTCTCCTAAGGACGTCATCCTCAAGGTGGCAGACATTTTGACTGTCAAGGGCGGCACGGGAGCCATTGTAGAGTACCATGGACCTGGCATTGAGAGCATCTCTTGCACTGGTATGGGCACTATTTGCAACATGGGTGCTGAGATCGGAGCCACTTGCTCTACCTTCCCTTTCACAGAGAGCATGAGCGACTATCTCAAGGCTACCAGCAGAGAAGGTATTGCAAGCAAGGCCAAGGAGTTCAGAGCCAACCTTCGTCCAGACGAAGGCGCGCAATACGATCAGCTCATTGAGATCAACCTCAGCGAGCTTAAGCCCATGCTTAACGGACCTTTCACCCCTGACCTGGGACACAAGGCTGGTAGGGAGATCAAGAAGGCCTGTGAAGAGAAGGGCTGGCCAAAGGAGATGACCGCTGGGCTCATTGGTTCATGCACGAACTCTTCTTACGAGGACATGACCCGCTCGGCTGACCTAGTCAAGCAGGCACTCGACGCCGGGCTGAAGTTCGACATTCCTTTCTATGTAACGCCAGGATCTGAGCAGGTTCGCGCCACCATTGAGCGTGATGGCATCACCGAGACCTTCGAGGAGGCAGGAGCAACGGTTCTTGCTAACGCATGCGGCCCTTGCATTGGCCAGTGGAATCGTACGGACATCCAGCCTGGGGACAAGAACTCTATCCTTACCTCCTATAACAGAAATTTTGCCAAGAGAAATGATGGCAACCCTGGCACCCACGCCTTTGTCTCATCACCGGAGTTGGTCACGGCCTGTGCTATTGCTGGAGACATCACCTTTGACCCTGAGAACGACACCATCAAGAGAGACGGCAAGGAGTTCCGCTTCAAGCCTCCTGCGGGCAAGGAGCTGCCTCCTCAGGGCTTTGACCCAGGAGAGGACACCTTCCAGGCTCCTCCTGAGGACGGATCCAAGCTTTCCGTTAAGGTGGATGCTAAGAGCCAGAGACTGGCGCTTCTTGATCCTTTTGCCAAGTGGGACGGCAAGGATATTGATAATGCTTATGTGCTTATCAAGGCAAAGGGTAAGTCAAAAGAAATGCTATCGAAACCAGAAGAAGCAGATGGAATAGTGGCAGAGTCCAGATCAGCTTGTGACAAAAGGGAAGAGAGCTATGGAGAGCGAGAGAGGATGGCTTCTCAGATTGTGCTGCTGAGTGTCTCCGTCGTCTTTTCCTCCTTCATTCCCGACATTTTTTGGGCTTAAACCTTCTCTCTATCATGTCTCTCTCTCTTTCGCTTTTCTCTTAGGCAAGTGCACTACCGACCACATCAGTATGGCTGGTCCATGGCTGAAGTACCGAGGTCACCTAGACAACATCTCCAACAACCTTCTTATCGGAGCTGAGAACGCTGATAATGGAAAGATCAACGCCGTCGTCAACCAGACCAACGGCCAGGAGGGCAAGGTGAATGCACTACTAACCGCAGCCCCTCTGTTCTTTTGCAACGAATTACCGCCCACGAGAACTATAATACCTTTTGGCTTCTTGCCATTGGCATTGTTCTGTCTTGTTTTGCACGTTTACCGCTGGTGATAACCCGTACTCTAGGTACATAGCGCTGTGTTCTGATTCAGCTGCTCCTTCCCTCGCCTATTAGGTCCCTGATGTCGCACGTGACTATAAGAAGAAGGGATTCTCATGGGTAGTTGTCGGTGATGAGAACTATGGTGAGGGCAGCAGCAGAGAGCACGCAGCCCTTGAACCGCGCCACCTTGGAGGCCGCGCCGTTATCGTCAAGTCCTTTGCTCGCATTCACGAGACGAACTTGAAGAAGCAAGGCATGCTCCCTCTCACCTTCGCCGACCCTAAGGATTACGATAGGATTAGCGGAAGCGACAAGATCTCTATTCTTGGACTGAACGACTTCGTACCTAACAAGCCTCTCCAGGTCAAGGTAAGAAGCCACGCAAGCGCTTGTTACTATGCTGTAGGTTCTGCTGCTAGACGTTCTTTTCTCTGACTTCTCTTTTCTCTCTCTTTCTCTCTCTCTCTCTCTCTATTTCAGATCACCAAGAAGGACGGCAGCTCCTTCACCATCAAGGTGAACCACACTTTCAATGAGGAGCAGATTGAGTGGTTCAAGGCGGGTAGCGCCCTCAACCTCATGAAGCAGAAGTTCCAGTCCCAGAACAACTAAGGCGAAGCATTAGAAAAGGAGGAGAGAGGCAGAGAAAAGCCGCGTCAGGAAGGCTGTAGCGGCATTTTAGGGTAGGGACGGGGGTGGAAGAGCTTAGGGGGAGAAGTAGAGTAGCAAGTAGGCTATGAAACTCTGTACGTAAAGAGCAAAGGATGTGTCGCATCATCCTCGTATACCAATGACAAAGCTGCCCTTTACCTTTCCTCCTATCTCTCAGGATCCAACAAAGTCACTGGAGTAGGGGTGTGCCTCAAGCAAGAGATTGGGCAGAAGAGAGAATGTCGGCAGTAAACAATGACGGCTGTGTTAAGAGTATTATCGCCACAAGAAGAGAGAGAGGGAGAAGACATTATTGTAGAGGTACAGGACGAAGAGGAGGCACTGAAAGGAAAGAAGCAGAGAGAGAGAGAGAAAAGTCCAAACTGGATAGGTGTACCGGAAGGGGTAGCGATAGGAAGTAGAGAGACCCAATGACACGGCAAAAGGAGCGTCAGAGCTTTTTACTTGAAGAGGAAGATAGGAGACAAGGAACTCGATGGGTCTGATCCCTTTCTTAGACTATATACATTCAATAATAATAATGTTATCCCCGTTGGCAGCCTCGATCCCTGTGGTCTCTCACTCTCACTCTCTCTCCCTCCCCTCTCTCTCTCTCTCTCTGTTCTTGTTTTTGTCCTCCCTTTCTCACTTATCCAGAAACATAAAGTCATCGTCAAAGACGTAAGGCATCTGCTCTTGCTGCTGCTCGCCTTGTGTCTTCACTTCTTCTGCTCCTCCCCCTCCTCCTGCATTGATCTGCATCATCATCGGACTTGGGGCTCTCCCTGCTCCTGTGGCTGAGGATGACCCTGCCATCAGCTCGTGGATGAGGCTAAGATTTGACGTATGAAGAGGTGCATTTTCCTCTCCAGGCTTCGCCCTACTCTCAATTCTTCTCGTTCTCAGGAGAGAGGAGGAGCTCGGATCGGCGGCCACGCGATGTAGCGCAGCTGCGATCGGACTATAACCTACGGATGTAAGGGGAAGACCTAGATTTGCTGCTCTCAGTCTCTCATGGCCCGGGCCTCCCGCTATGGAGGAGATACCCATAAGGGTGTGCGAGGCAGAGGGGCCGGTCAAGGAACCTGAAGGAGGTCTAGACGAGGAAGAGAGAGGTGCAGCAGGGGATGATGAAGCAGATGCCTCTCTTTCTCTCACTTGCTCGTGAGGATCTCCTCCATGACGTTTGCACAACCTAACAGAGGATGAGCCGTTAGCTGGGGTCCACTTTGTTCTGCTCTGGTCAAGCAAACCCTTATGACAGAAGAGCTCTTCTGTCCCGCCTTCTCTTCGGTCTTTCTCCGCCACTCCCTCTCTCAGCACCTCCTCTACTCTTCTGTGTGTCAGTCTGTGTGTCTGTCTCTCTCTCTCGCTCTGCTAAAAAGGCCCACACTAGCATTACTACGTCTCTGCTCTGTCTTGCGTTCGTCTGTTGTCTAACCCTCTATCAGCTTTTCTGCCTCCCGCCTTGTCTTACCCCTTATGTG
>FLMG01000355.1:232439-244191 GCA_900088475.1 Hyphochytrium catenoides
AGACAGAGGCCACGGCTCTGAGCAGGTTTTTGACAATCAGGCATGCGACATCTCTTTCCTCCGCCTGCAGGGAATCAGTCGCCACAGAAGACGAGACAATGATGAGGATCGGAAGGGCAAATTTTTGACATAGGCGACCGACAGTGAGAGAACCAGGTTTCGACTTGGAAAGGTCATCAGCAGGCAGATTCCTCTTCCTCTACCACAGACGACAATGAGAAACTCTAAATAACAGAGAAGGAGCAACGGCATACCGTGTCTAGCGCAGAGGGCATGTCCATCTATGAGCCCTCCCTGTGCTGACTTGCCGCAATTCTCTACTTCGCAACGCATTCCGCCGCCGTGCTTGATGCAAGCACCGCCACCAGCAGCGCTGAACGTTCCAGCATTGAAAGAGACGAAAGGACGCGGGGTGTGAGACCTAAGTCAGTGTGATCGCATTACAGAGGCAATACGATAACAAAAAGAATGTGTTTAAAGGGAAGGAAGCGATGGGCAACTATGGCCTACGTGATGTGAGGAATGTGGGATTTAGAGCGGAGAGCCCCGAGACAGAAGAAAGCCTCAGAGCCTACCTATTTGACAGTCTTCAAAGTTGCACCGCCGTCCCCCGCCGTGCCTGATGCATTTGCCCCCGCTACGACAGACAGTGAGAAAGCGTTAGTGAGGTCTAGTTAGAAACGTTTGACGAGAGAAGAGGAGACCGATAGGTTGATGAAGAAGATGACAACCCTGTGAGAGCCCAAGCATGGGATTATGAGGCGTTATGTAGGTAAGAAAGGACAAGGCAAGGTACCTCTGTGCACCATTAGAGCAGCCGGGAATCTTGCAACGCTTCCCACCGCCTACAGCATGAGGGCAGAAGCAAAAGCCATGGTCGGTGATGCTGGGCACCCCGAGACGTGAGAGATGAAGGGAGACTTACCGTGCCGCACGCAAAGGCCTCTGCTAACAGAACTAGTATCACAATCTGGGAAACTGCATCTTCTCCTGCCTCCATGCTTTACACACTTCCCTCGGGCCACTGCTCTTGTTGTGCACCCTGAGGTAGTAGCAAAGGCCATTTAGTCATAGAAAGCCCAATACGAGATAAAAGAGATCCGATTTATGAAGAGCGTCACGGAATTTCAAGACTGATGACCTACCTTCGACATCACAGCGCCTGCCGCCGCCGTGTTTTGCACATAAACCTCCGCTTTTTGCGCTTCTATCACAGCTCTCAACGGAGCAGCGACGTCCTCCGCCATGCTTCACACAGAAGCCGCCGGTCTGAGCTGTGTTTTCGCAATTGGTGGACCTACACCGTTTCCCTCCTCCTGCAATAGACAGTGAGTGCCCAGTAAAGGAGCGAATAGAGATCCACGCGGCAGAAAGCCGGTTAACTTTAGGAGGGATATTTAACGATTGACGAGCCTACTAATGAGGAGGAAGAGGAAACATGAAGGGTAAGAAGAAGTCGAGAATATATCTAGCTAGAAACCCATCAGAAGCAGGAGAGTGTCCAGAACCCAACATCATCATTCCTAAGTTCAGCCTACAGAGTTACGGGCGCACATAAGAGAAAACTCGGGAGGGAAAGTCATTGAAGGGGTCCAAGATAGTATCGAACCATGCTTGACACACAGGCCGCCTGTCTGAGCTCCTCTCTCACATCCAGCGATCTCACAGCGCCGACCGCCACCATGCTTCACACAGAGTCCCTTGGTCTGAGCTCCACTTTGACAACCTTCATATGAGCAGCGTCGCCCTCCGCCTAATAACAACGAGGACGACAAGGTGAGTCCAAAAGTACCACCAAATCATGGCCACACATCTCCGATATGTCGTGGGCAAAGGACGGCGACGGAAAGCGATACCACGAGCTCAACATAGGTCTTACCATGCGCGACACAGAGCCCCTTGCTAACGGCTGTGGTCACGCAGCCCGCCACTTGACACTTCTTTCGCCCACCATGAGACGAGCATAACCCTCTATTGGTTGTGGCAAACCTGAGGTAAACGAAAGAGGATCAGGCTGAGTAGACCAGACGATAGAATAGAGAACCCACAGCTCGAATTGAGAGAAGCGAGCTCTCCCTATGTGCCTCTCTGCTGTGTCTCCCATAGTAAAAGGAAGCGGTAACGGACCCCAAGAGCGCTATATCCCCGCTACACCTTTGTGGAGAATGGTTGCTCCATTGTAAAGGATAAAGGTTAGTTTACTCACTTGGTACAGCCCTCAACGGTGCATCGCATTGTGTTTTCCGCAATAAATGGATCGTCGTCCACTAAGTTAGATGATAACCCCATCGGCCTGCCTAGAGTCGAAGGTCTCGGTATGCCTCCTGCAGCACTAATCTGAGGCACTGGTCCCCCACTTGAAGCTAGTGGCTGAATAGGGAGGAGAGAAAGTCATAAGCGTTTGCTTTAGCCTTGACAACTAGTAATGGAGTAGGCGAGGGAAGAAGATCAATGTCCTTGATGACCTGGGACGTCACAATGAACTTTTCAGAAAGTATGTTCGGATACAACTCAAGCAGCTATTGAAGAAAATGAAGGTACTTGAGGTAAGTATGGCTGTGGAGAGCAGGTCCAGAGGCTGATGGAGACGCATTACCCACCGAAAAAGGAGTGCCCTGACTAACAGTTGGGAGCTCTTCTCCTGTACCGACAGCTTCTGCTGCCATTGCGAGAATAAATCCTGAGCCCTGGCCATACGGAGACGGAAGGCCCATCGTTGGTCTGAGGGAGACATTCATCGCATTTTGTAGGAGCTCTGCAGGCGGGATGAGACCACCTGCTGCACTTGCCGCTCCTCTCTCATAGAGAGGAATCTTGGTCCAGTCATGATGTTCGTAGGGGCTTCGATAGCTACCAGTCGCGGAAAAGCCACTGGAGAGAGCTTGAAGAGCGGCAATGTTGCCAAAAGAGTGACGAGCCAGCACTTCGTTCATCGAAGAAGAGAAAGAAGGAGGAAGCGATGATGAGAGTTTTCCTTCTGGCCCTCCTGGGGCCATCGACGAAGCTGCCAAAGGGCTGAGCCGTGGATTGACTCTTCTGGATGTACTTTGAACTTCAGTCCCTGGCGTTTGCTTTCTAGAGGCTGACCCAGCATGAAGCTGGGCTATTCCTCTGGGACTGATAGCAGGTAAACGAAGTGAAAACTTAGAATGGCAGCGAGTCATCCGTAGGTGTTAAGAGATATTGGAAACCAAGAAAGTAAGTACAAGAGTGCAGGTTGCTGAGAAAGGCAAATGGATGATGTAGACAGCGAGGGCCCAGAGCAAAACTCATTACCCTGGTGGTCTTTGTCCTTGTGCCGCCTGATGTTGCAGAAGGCTATCGCTATCCGCTTGTCTGGGGTCGTGCAAAGGCGAGCAGGAGGTTGAGGAAGAGGGAGAGCAGCTAGGAGTAGACGAGAGAGAGAATCGTTGTCTTTGCTCCTGATGGACTGGTGCTGTGTTCTTTAGAGAAGAGGAGCGTTGGGGGTTCTGCTCCATCTAAAAAGTGATCAAAAGGTCCTAGAGTTCAAGAGTGGGAGAGATCGGCAATGGATATATGAAGAGCGAGAAAGAGCGAGAAAGAGAGAGAGAGGAGGGCGGGGGAAGGGAAGTGTGAGAGCGAGAAAGAGAGAGAGAGAGTAAAGTTGACCAATAATAAGGTAGTGTAGGTCAGCTAATGAAAGAGGAGGGAGACAGCGTCTGATACAACCTTATGATGAATAAATAATGTTGCTACGGCTGGGACCGAGGCGAAGAGTCTGCGCCGTCATGACAGACTTCCCGTTCTATCAGTGGTCTCTCCTTGGGGCCTCTTCTATTGCCTGCTCGACAGGGATTTTCATCCACGTGAGGCTTAATGAGGTTTAGCGCAGCGAACACAGAGAAGGGGAGAGGTAGACGTAAAGAGAAAAAGGGATCCCAAGCGCCGACAAAGAAGGCTCTGGCGCTGCAATGGGAATGAAGGATGGAAGAAAGGGATAGAGAAGCAACTTGAGATCGCAGAAGGCAGAGACGTCACCCTATCACTGAGAGAACGCAATCAGAAGCATCAGCACCTGAAAGCGTCGGTGTCAGTCCGTGGGCTTGCAGCCCTTCAGCTTCGCCAACCCTCGCCCTTCCGGGTCCTTGCTTCCAAGAGTCTCGTCGGGCCGCTACGCTGCCGCATTGTCCTCAGGCCTGGTATACACAAGAGAGAGAGAGGCATTTAATGCAAAGACAGAACGACGACTAACTGAGAGCAGGAGAGGTGATGTCGGGCACCGGCGGCATGCGCAAGAGGCTCAGTTGCCCCGGGAAGCTATGTCTCTTACCCCTTCGTAGAGCGACGTTCGCTGGCGTGGGAGGGGTTCTCGGGCAAGGCCGGAGAAAGAGCACGAGTGCGCCCTAACTCTCTTCAAGTTAGCCGCGTACCACCGGTGCAGTCTTAGAACAGGCCCGCACTCCACCGAGATAGAACCGTAGGAGGAGGAACAGCAAGCAGCAAGGCAGCGCGAGCGGCGAGCGGAGGAGGGGAGAGACAAAGAAAAAGAGAGAGAGAGAGAGACAGTTGAGGATGGAAGATGGTGATGCCAATGCGAATCAGCTCTCACGGCAAGGGTGCGTACATTTCAGAGCGAAGGGAGCCAGCGCTCAGCGCGTGGAGAGCAGGGTTCAAAAAAGATTATAGCGAGCGGACGGCGCAGGCTGTTTGTTATCTTGGGCGAGAGGAACAGAGAGAGAGAGAGAGAGAGAGAGAGAGGGAGAAAGAGAGAGGGGTGGAGAGAGAGAGAGAGAGACAGACAAACCAGCAGACAGACAAAAGGAAACAAGAACGTAAGAAGAGCGGACAAGAGAGAGAGAATCCCTTTCGATGGAGTACGAAGGCCGTTCAAACACGGGGAGCACGGGAGAGAGAGTGCGTAAGAATGGGGAGATTTTTATTGACAAAACAAGGATCTTTTCTTCTTCTCTCTCTTCCCCTTGTCAGACGGGCGAAGAGAGAAGGAGAGAGAGAGACAGTCGCGAGTGGAAGTCAAGCAAAGAGAACGCTAACCCGTCAACAAATTGTCGCAGAACCTCTCCTTTCCCATTCTCTCTTTCTCTCTCTCTTTCTCCTCACTCTCTCCCTTTTCTCTCTCTCTCTCTCTCTCTCTCTCTCTCTTTGTCTCTTGACTCTTTCACAAGCAAGAAGGGAGAGACAGAATCCGTCCTTAGTAACGGTGAAAGAAGGGGTCTGGTCCCAGCTTCTGAAGGATAGCGGAGGAGGATCTGGGAAGGATGGGGGAGACTCTCTTCTACAGCAAACTATCAAGGAACATCTTCAAGGCAAAGGTACTAGGAGAGGGAACAGAGAGAGAGAGAAAGAGAGAGAGAGAGAGAGAGAGAGAGAGAGAAAAGCGGGATAAGGTGCAACCCTTTCTAGCAATCACATGGGACGCATTGCTGGAGCTAAGAAGCTCATCATTCAGCCAAGGGACTGACCATCAGCGCTTAGTAGCTCTTCTCTCTCTCTCTCCCCTCTCTCTCTCTCTCTCTCTCTCTCTCGTTCTCTCTCTCTCTCCGCGTTCCCCTTATCTTTCTTAGACTCTGTCTCTGCCTCTGTTCTTAACTTTCCCGCTTGTGGGACGGGCAAGAAAGAGACGATCTGGCGAGTGATGTTCACACGGTTTTTATTTTGAAATCAAGACCCGTTAGGCATCACGTTGGATATCGTCGAAAGGGCTTTTAGAAATTTGAATTGCTAAGGCCGTTAATGACTGGAGTGCGGGTAGGAGCCTTTTTGACTGGAGGTAAGAAGCACAGCAGCCATAGATCTTAGAGGTTTTAGCATGAGGATGGGTAGGCCTTGAGGGGCCATCTCGCTCCTAACTAGCCCACTAATTGAACCAAATCCTGGCCTCTCATTCTGTCACAATCCCCGAATAGCCAGACCGCAACCCATTAGGGTACCCGAGTAATTTTGTGGCATCAAAGAGATACACTGTCTATTGCCCCTTTGGACCAACATATGACTTGGTCTTCAAAGGGTATTATGGGTAGACACCTGGGTAGACTCAATGGTCCGATAGACGTGACTGCCCCATGGCAGTTACAAGCAGAACAGAATACCTCTGATACCCACACAAAGGCCGAACCCCTCCAGCTGAAGACAATCCCCGAACCAGAAACCAGAACCTGTCTTTGTCGTAAGCCCTATTCCTGAAGAATGGGGCGTCCCATCTAGAACAATCATGGGGTTTGAAACGTGCTGAATGCGAATTTGAACAAAACGGCGATTTTAATATTGGCAGGAAGGTACCCTGCAACCGGGAGAATTCTCCAAGGAATGTGATGTTCCTGTCGCTTTTAGTTCAACTCTTAGACGCCTTTACGACCACAGAAAGAGGGGTCCAATTATTTGGTGAGGGAAAGTTAGCAATGATGGAGGATGGAGGGAGCGGGCTCTATGGAACTACACAGTACATAACAACAGAGGTTCTGATTGAAGATGTACCAGAAGGTGGAGGAGCAAGATCGATGATGATCTATCTCTCTACTCCTCACTAACAATGAAGCAGGAGGGAAACCTCTTCTACTAATAATAACACAGGTTATTCCTCCGACTTTCTTGTACTATAAGTCCGCGGCCATGATGTCCAGCCGTCGTCTCCTTGTTCATAGCTTTTCAGTGGCTCCATTCTTCTCAGATTTTCAAGGCCTTCTCTCAATTCTTCTTCAACAATCTTCTATTGGAAGAAATGGTGGATCATCATATCATGAGCGAAGGCTTTTATACGAGTCGAGGAAGAAGAAGCACTTCTTCTGACGATTGCTTTGCTTAGAACATCTCTTCCTGCTCTGATGTCCTGCTATGAAATATTCTCATGTTGGACAACGGAGAGGAAGAAGTTCGGAACAGCTTGGGATCGCGTTCATTCTGAATGGGCCTTTTGCGGGCAACAACAAGTAGCCGCTTTGAAGGGATTAGCGACCTGTGGGCTGGAGGAGAGTGGCTTATTCAGGTTGTTGCTGCTACTACACTGCTGAATAGTAGAGTTGTACAAAGGGTATGCTATGCTTTTTAAATGATGATGATGCAGCAAAGTAAAGGTCTCGTAGTCTGAAGAAAATCCCTGTAACCCCACTGGCGATGGCCATGATGACCGAAGACGGCAAATGTTGGTCATCTACTTCTATTGTGCTCTCTAGTGGCGCGGTAAGTAGAAGCTGGAAGGAAGAAGCACACTCGGGAAGATACGTATCCACCTTATCGTTCAGTGCACTAATCCGACGGGCAGCTCCAGCTTGCTAGTCCTCTCTTCTGCTGTCACGTCGTCCATAAAAAGACGAAGGAGCGGCTATATTGGTCATCCTTATGTCCTGGATCGATACCAATCTGTGATGAGCAAGGTTAAGATCCGGCCAAAGGTCCG
The DNA here is from genome assembly GCA_900088475.1 of Hyphochytrium catenoides. Classification (NCBI taxonomy): domain Eukaryota; class Hyphochytriomycetes; order Hyphochytriales; family Hyphochytriaceae; genus Hyphochytrium; species Hyphochytrium catenoides. The sequence continues at coordinate 239,812 of FLMG01000355.1, forward strand.
CAACTGTACTCTGTCACACCCGAAACCGAACATCATCCTTCACTGCTAAAATTGTCAGTCAGAGGACTGGCTCCTTAAGTATGTCCATAGTAAAGTAACCGCTAATGAGGAGATCAGGCCACATTGCTGCCGCCACCGATTAGTGCAGGTTTAGAAGAATGAGCCTAAAGCAGAAACTAATTAGCAGCCTTGCAGCCAAATTGACAAGGAAAGTATAACTCTTAACTACTCTCATCTTTCCGGGGACGGTTGCCTACTACACTACTAGAAAACATCGCTTTGATGTCCTGTTGGTTGAAAAGGTACCTGCAGGAAGTGGCATTCTCCATTGGCACATAGTTCTAATAATGGATGAGTAGGACTATAATAGCTGTAGAACTAGAAATGCCGCCGTCGCAACCAGTATGGGTGACCTCATCCCCTCCTCCTCCTGTTGGCGACTCGAGGGTCGAAGAGGCACCCCACGACGTAGCTCTCTTTCATCAAAGGGTTGGAAGCAGTCCACGAGGAGGAGTCGTCCAGTAAAGACAAGAGAGCTAGCAATCTTTACTGTTGCTCTCAAGATAAATAAATCTGACAGCCCCCTCTCCACGGGTACATTTTCTTTTTAGCCGTGTGTTCGGCTGCTGTGTGGATGCCGAAACACACAGAAGCAAAAAGAGAGTAGAAGCTGCAATATCGCGGTGTCTAATTCTCGAAAACTATCGAAAGCACTGATGAACAGGTCTCATACCATCCAAGCTGACGTCCTCAGCCTCCTCCTTTAGTTTTGAAAGCGCTGAGCCTTGTTTGCTATATGTAAAAGGCGCGTGGATGTGGACCTACTATCTGCCAAGTGGTGAGTACGAAGGATAACTAGTACTTTTAGGCACACTTAACCGTGAGAAGAACGACACCCGCCTGATTAAGAATTGCTCTCCTCGTCTTCCGCATTACGTTGTCGTCGCTACGAGAAGGTAGAAAGGAGTAGATACCTGCTCAACGGAGCGGGCGCTTCCAGGTACGTTACCGTTTGGAGGAAGAGAATCCGAAAAGGAGAGCCTGGGCCATCGCTTCCTAGTAGTACTTACTTCTCCGTCGTTGAACTTTATCTCTCTCGTTCAATGCGGTCGCTCATTCAGCTGGGCACTGCATCTGTGGTCACTTATCCGCTCGCTCCCACTGCATCTGTGAGCACTTCATTCGACTCGCAGCTAACAAACTTAAAAGGGAGAGGAAGAATCTTGAACTGTCGTCTATGCTGGATCATGATGGGCAGCAAGCAGAGCTGCAAGCAGTCTCTTCTGCTTGTTGACGACATTCCAGTGGTTTTCTTTTGCTTTACTTGTAGAAGGGAGTTCTACTGCAAGTGCTTGCTTTGCAGTCTGCAGCTACCTCCTACAGCGGACCACCGCCACCTGTCATTGCACGTCATATCCATATAAATCCTTGGCAATCCCTTTTGCCAGGTAGGTAAATAAATAGGAAGCACATGGATTTGAAATATCACCGATTTCTCGTCTTTTGAATCTCCTTTTGTGGAAAAAGTAATGATAGTATTCGGAATAGCGTGTAGAGATTAGAGATCTCGATAGGCTCACGTCAGGCTCCTTGACCTTTCATTTCGACGGATTCTGATGCTCTCCCTACTCTCCAAGGCAAAGCTGCATGTAGAACTAGGTCGTCGGACGGCCGGGGGGCAGGGCGGCCAGCAGCACGGGTGCGCGTCGATGGAGAGAAGGTAACTCATCCTGAGAGCTGAAGACCTGGACGAGACGAAGCTATGCTGCTGGCTCATTCTCCTTTATAGACTACTGTACTTGACACTCATTAAGACGCAAAGGGGACTTCACCATTGGTATTATCTTGGTTGGGCAGGCTGCGGATCACCGTGACTAAGTTATGAAGAAAAACTCTGCGATCTTAACGGTTTCCCAAACTCTATGGGCTCTCTCCCTTTTGCTTGGGCTATCTACTTCACTGTTTGAATGCTTTAAAGTAGACGCAGCTTATTCTGCACATACGGACACAAGGTTGTCCGAGAAATCGGCAGCCCCTCTGTTTACCCCAGAATTGGCGAACGTCGTGCCAGCCTCCATCCATGATGGACATAACTACCTCTATGGTAGGTTCACTGAGCCCATCAGGAAGGTTGATTTTTTGAGGTCGAACGGAAGCGTATCGTCTGGCTTCTCTGAGTTCTTTACGGCAAAGAACTTCCACTATGCATCCGTCTCAACGGACAAGTATATGCTGGCTTTTGCCATAGTCAATGTAGGCTGCATGTTAACAAGGCTTCTGCCATTGATGGTGCGCCACTGACGACCTTCCCTTGAAAGCTTAACTACGCTGGGGCAGCCTTCGTCTACGTTGTTGATAAGACTGGACCAGAACACGATAAGTTTGAGTACACAGGTAACGGTACCGTTTTGCAACTTTCCCTGACATGTTCTCATAGCTGGCAACCATACCTTTTAGCAACGCTTCCTCTGGCGGCCGGAATCCGCATGGCCCCTAGCTCAATTGAGGTAGATGGCATATATCTGTTGGTCAGTGGCACGACTTCGATGCCAGTCTTTCATGATGCTGTTTGTTAGGGTTGCTCCACATACAAGACCCTTTTCGGTACATCAATATCTGCCTGTTTTGATGCTGAGAAGGCGGCGTGGACGTACGACGTCGCAGCTTCCCTGGTAGGTACTGAGAAGCACGACAGACTGTGTACAGCTAGACTGACCCACATGAACCGTAGTCGAACGACAAGGATGGAACCAAAAAAGACTTGAAAGCGCATTATGAGATGGCTAGCACAGAGTCCCTGGTGATTCTCTTCCCGCTATCAAATGACGCCTACCGTCCTGCCTACGTACACAAGGTGAGCGGCCTCATGACCAATTCTCTTTAATTGTACCCACCAAAGTTTTCATTTATAGATGGCGGGAGCCCCTTGCAGCGGGAGAATAACTCTGGATGGAGAAGCCTACGACTTTGATGACGGCCTCGGAGTAATCGGTAATAAGACTAGTGCCTATTCGTAGTATTTATTGCTGGCCTTTGACATGAGTAAAGATTGGACCAGAAGCTTAGCGTTGAGAAAGACAGAATGGAATTGGGCATCGTCCGCATTCTTCGCAAAGGTAAACATCAAGAAGACTCAAACGGTACGTAGTGTCTCCTCTCTTATTGATGGTTAACTCGGCTTGTCTGAGCTTTCCTTTGATTGTTTCCACTAAGGATGGTACGATAGAGACAACGAGCAAGCGGAGCTCTGTAGGGATTAACCTCAGCGCGAAAGTGTATGACATAGGTTAGTCCCTTGCCTGGTCGTGAATAGCGACCAAAGAAGACTAACCAAAATCTGACAATGTCTACTAGAGGGCCAGTCTCAAGAAAATGCCGTCTGGATAGACGGAAAGGTGTTTCCAGTTCAAGGGGTAGAGTTCCACGTGCCTCAGGTAACTATTCAAAGCATCTAGCCAGAGTGATATACCATGACGGCATCTAATGAGACCGATTACTTCATGTCTACGCAGACTCTTGCCGAGTCCCAATGGAGGATCAGCAGCGTTTCCTCTACCACTGACCTGTCGGAGTCTCACAGCCACATGTAATGATTCCCACATCAGGAGCTAATCAAGTCTTTCTCAAGCTGACAGCTGCCTATTGCAGGGGTGCATCAATCAACTTGAACTTTACACCCAAGGGAACCCGCGAGGAGCATGCAAATCTCTTCGTCGTTGTGTCAGACTTTGTTCAGCCTTACGGAAAGTTCAATGGGATGATCAAGCTCAAAACAAAGGATAGAGATGGCACACTAACGGAAATGGAGATCCAAGTTGACTCTGCCTATGGAGTTGTAGAGGACCACTATGCCCTTTGGTAGGCCCGACAGTAACTGCGGACTCTCCTGCTCTGATGCGGTGGTTCCTATCCATCTTCGGGGCCTCTTGTGACCTCACAAAGAAAAAAGTGGATGAGCAGGACCCATCATTGTTGTGCGACCCAAGTGCACTGTTTACGCCTCAACCACGATCAGGCACATCATCAAATTGATCAACAGTCTGTGATCCAGGATAGAGGGGCTCCACATAAAGGATAGAGCGAACGCCGACTCCATTTATTCCTAATCTAATATTGGGTGTTACAAAACTTGGAGAGCGATGAATGATTCTGATGGAGTAATCTTTTCCGAAAGATACAATGTGTTGAATGTTTCGTTTCCCACTCATAGAATGGCCTTTCTCCCAAGGAGGAAAAATGCGAGTTGGAAAGCTTCGTAGATGCAGGTTCAATCCTTTGAGATGATGGTTCTGATGATGGGGCTACCGAGCGGGGGCGAGGAACAAACGCTCTCCAAGGTCGCTTGCGCGGGCACTTTCTCGCTCTCTTTCCTCTCAATAG
>FLMG01000355.1:259047-290278 GCA_900088475.1 Hyphochytrium catenoides
GGAGAGAGGGAGAGAGAGAGGGAGAGAGAGAGAGAGCGAGAGGGAGAGAGCGAGAGGGAAGGAAGCGGAAGCAAGCGGGAGAAAGACAGGTAAACGCAAGAAAGGTTGGGCTGCGAGGACAAATAGAAGTGAAGCAGACGGAGTGAGAGCGCTACGTATACTTCCACTTTGAGTGAGCTTTTTGGGTGTTCAGCCCAGTGGTAGCGGAAGCTAGGATTGGTGCACTCAATTAACTATACTGCTTTATAAGCTTGAAACGGAAATACCAAGTAGTACCTTTCCAGACAGTCGGCCAGCCAAGCTTGGTGATGACTCCGCCCGTCAAGCGGCAAAACAAAGAAAAGAAGCTCTTGAGAGGACCAGGATACATTTTGCTTGATGCCTGTGCCTTCCGGCCTAACGAGAAACTGGCACCTTTGAGTAGGACCTGACGCAATCTCTTTATTGATGGCTTCGACATGCGAATCAGGAACTGCAAGAAGCGCCCGAATCGCCATTGCTCAGCATCTCCTGGTCGAAGAGTCACCTAGCTGAGGGCCATGGGACAGAAGGCAGAGGTCGGAGACTGTGGCTGAGAGCCAATCTCTGCAGATGAAGCGTTCTGAGAGAGCGATTGCACGTTGCGGTCTTCCTCACCACTGACAATGGAGATCTTTTGAAGGCTCAGTCTATTGACAAGTCCCGCAGATTTTGGACTCATGGCATTTCCTTCCATTTCCGATGGTTGAAGAGAGCAGGAAGGGGGTGAACCGATGTAACGCAGCAGTGCGTCTTCCTCTCTAGAGACCACATGCTCATCGTAGTCCCGTCGCTGGTAGTCAACATGGACGAACGCGCGCTCAACCTGGTCCAGCTGCTCCAACTTGAACTGCAGCAGAAGGGCGATGTCATGGGCTTCTTTGACTGTCATATCTGAGGGTAATATGACCTCGAGCTCCACTAGGTATTTGCTCCCAAAATGATAGGCTCGGATAATATCAGGGGACATTGCTGGGTGATGCATCTCTGCCATGCGTTTGACTTCGCTGATAAAGTCATCGTCCGCTGCGACACCGACTAATTGCAGCACCTGCTCCCTGGCAGTGAATCCCCAGGAGATACCAATGAAGATAAAGATAGCTATAGCACCGCAGGCATCCAAGTACCAGAGGCTTGAATAGGAGGCAGAGATCGCAAAGGCCAACACGGCGAAGCTGTTACTAATCACGTCGTTGCGATTGTCTTGCGCTATGGCGCTGACTGCTGAAGAGTGATGCAGCTTCCCCACCTCCTTGCAATACAAGTAGAGAAAAAACTTTGTCACAATTATTACAGAGGCAATAGCCAATGCCGCCACTGACATGTGAGGACTTTCAATGTCTCCATCCGCAAACCCTTTGACAAGCTTGGTGACAGACTCTTGAACCATGATAACCGCACTGATCCCCATCAAACTTGCAGCAATAATCACCGAGACTGCTTCGTAGCGTGATTTACCGGCAGGATACTGCGTGTAGTCAACCTTCCTGGAATTGACGCCGCTCCACCAGAGAAGAGACTGCACCACTAGATCAATCACATTCTCAATAACTGACGAGAGCAGGGCCAGAGACGAGCTTCGAATGGCTATAGCAAGCATCGACGCTACCACCGTAACGTTGATGGCGAGGGATAGTCGCAGCGAGAAGGCGATATGCCAGGGAGATTTTAACCGTGTCAAGAGCTCCATTTTATCCTTTAAAATGATCTATTCAGCTTGCTCTCTCCAGCGGCGTCTCAACCCTTCCAAGTCTTGTGCTCTGATGGACCTTCAGCAACACTTCAGTTATGGGGAACAAGTGGAGAAGGTTCTCTTTTGTTCCTTCTTCCTCCTAGAGTAAAAGGGTACTGCCGATCGTACTCTGGCTCGCCCCACGACCTTCTTCCCGGTCTGGGTCGTACCGCTGTAGAAGATCACCTAGTCCAGCCTTGCAGAATGCAGAAGCAGCAGCTCCTCCTGGCCTTTGCACGCCCGACCACCACAAAGTTTGGTCTCGACGCTTGCTGTCGTTCGTCATGGGACATCATCCCCACAGCAGCAGCAACAGCAGCAAAGGGTCACAGGTCACAGAGGAGGAACTACCCCAGCGCTGCCGTATCAACACGGCAAGTGCCACATCTTTATTAGCTTCTGCTGTGAGGTTGTTTTCTGTGCACTCGGGGATGGCTCGTTTTGACGATGTTTATAAACCATTTTATGCTTGTAGACTTTGAAATTCTCATCATATTTCACAAAGTTCACAAAGCAAAATCCCAATGCTTAAAAGGACCCTTTATGTTTCCACTACCTGAACATATTTGACTGCTCACTTACCAGTTGTCATTTAACAGAAGTTATTCGTCCATAAATGATGGCGCACAACTCTCAAGGCGTTTGCCACTTGTGTGTACTTGTATCTTGTCACTACCACGGGCTGTACGCCGTCGTTAGAGGAACTACATAGGGTGTGGTACTGCCGTTACCCGCTAAACGGTCCGTTATTGCTTGGAACTTCGTCGCCATCACCTCATCATCGCCGCCATCAAGGAGCTGAGAGGCACTGCTTCCTGCAGGGGGTGAAGGCTCTCATTGGATTATCGCTGTCAGCGGCTAGAGATGGCAGAAGAAGTGCGCTGGTAGTGTGAGGGAGGTGAAGCTCATCGGTATTTATTGGCCGTAGCTATTCTAGAAGTGCTTTCGAAGATTTCATCACTATTGGGGAAGGCGTTCAGATCGGGAGCTCCCCTCTTGCTTGAGCCGCCGGGTCTGAGGAAGCTCTTGGTATGGTAAATAGTACTCCTAGCAGGTAGCTAACATAGACACGCCCTGACTAACTAACGTGAATGAATAAAAGGACAACTCACACCATTGGCAGCGTTGTGCGTGGCCCTGGGGCGCCTCGATTCAGCTGCACTTTTTTCTGAAACCTGGCGGGGTGTGAGAAGGAACTATCATCTGGCCTAGCTGGCTTCCTAAAACGCTCTGATTAGACAGTGGACTGTGGTCTAAGGGGGGGTGTTGATAGTAAGTGTGTGCAGGATAGACTGTATGAGAAGTGACGAGAATCACCGGAGACTTGACAGGTGAAATTGGTTAAATCAGTTAAGGAAGTTGCCCCAAGCCTCTTATACAGGATAACTATCGCTTCTAATCTGTATGGATGACCCTGGCTATGCCTCGGGGATCATGCTAAGCAGCAGGGACAGCCCGCCTGTGGGACGATGATCCTCGTCGAGACCGCCTACTCCCTGGAGCCTTCACACTCTTGCTAGGATTGCTCTGCCCTTCCTTTCTCCCGCTCTCCTGTCTTCTCTTGAGACCCTTGCTACCATGTACTGCTTCGGACTCATTCACTCTTCTATTTCTACTAGCTTTCGAACCTTTTTCTCCTCTCCCTCTGGTGGAGTCAGTCAAGCCCATCTCTTGCGCAGGAGAAGGCGCGACTAGCCGCTCGATGATGTGTTCTGGCTCCTCTCGAAGATACGTGAGTAGGGAAGGTAGAACGCTTCTCATCCGAACAGTCTCCACTTCTTCGTAGCGGGGCAGGTAGGCGAGAATAGCAGCGTACTCGGCCATAGTCACTGTAAGATTTCCATCCTTACAGCCGAGAGTATAAGAAGGGCCGTGCACCTCTTGCTTCTCAGCTTTACCTTCTGTCTCCTCACTCTCCTCCTCTAGCCCTTCTACCTCCTCTTGAGCCTCGGAGACAATTTGCTCCATGATGTTAGCTTCCATCTTAAGTCCACTAAACTGCCCAAATTCTGCAACAGTGGCGCCGTAGGAGCCTTGAGGAGACGCCAAAGAAGGACCTAAAGATCAACGGTTAGGCAGACAGTCAGCTAACAGTGATAAGATGAGTAACCTGGTGAAACAAAAACAACATGAACGGCAATCTCAAGGAGAGAGGCGAAAACAAGACAGCAAATGAGCCGGGCACAGATGTAGATAAGAGTCTAAGTATGACTGTCGGTGAATCGTTACCTTTTTCTCCCACCACAGGGCTGCTCACCGCCCGGCGAACTTCTTCCTCCTCTGTAAGTGGGCTAACATCTACCTCCTCAGGGCGGTCGGCTAAGCCTCTATCGTCCTCTTTCCGACCTACTGCAGAGGAACTCTCTTCTACAACCTCGTCCCTATCTTCAAGTCCACAGACCTCTTCTCTGTTTAGCGCATCTTCTTCTCTTCTGTCTGCCTCTTGATGTTCTTTAGATTCATCCGTTGAAGCGGACTGAAAGAAGCCTGTTTCACCGTTTGCGGGTTGTTCCTCTCCCTCGATACTGAGATCGAATGACCGATCGACACTCCCAATGGTCGCCATCTCGCTATAATCATCTGTAGGCTCCACTTCGCCTTCCATCTCCCTACCTTCATCCACCACATTCTGCCCTGGCGATACCGGGCGAAGAGAAAGAATGGATTGTTCGGTGGCAATGGCTTCTGAGGCGTCGTCTATAAACTCATTGACAATTAGAGAAATCTCTTCTTCTTCGGCCAGAAGTGCCAGTTCTTCATCCTCTGCAGCCTCCTGTGTCGTAGCGGTTAAGTCCGCGACTTCCTCTTCTGTTGTTTGTTCCTGATCCAAAGATAATGTCTCTTCCACGCTCTGTTTGCTGACAATGGCTCCTGAGGCGTCTTCTATAACTTCACTGACAATCAGAGAGATTTCTTCTTCCTCCACACGATGTGTACGGTCTTCTTCCTCTGCTGCCTTCTCTGTAGTGGCTTTCAGGTTGGTGGAGACTTCCTCCTCTGTCTTTACCTGATCTGAAGACAATCCCTCTTCAACGCTCTTTGTCGAAGAATGCTCCTGAACCTGAGCATAGACTGGAGTGAGCTCTTCAGCATCTTGTCCCACCCCAGGTTCCTCGCCCAGCAGGGGTCCTCCTTCCTCCTCTTTTTGTGGTTCCTGCATCTCAGGAGGTCTTTCGCTCTCGGCCGTAGTTTCAGGAGGCATTATGACGTTTGAAGCTGCCTCTTCGGCTACCACCGCTCTTCTGTTGATCTCCTCTAACTCTGCAAGTCCTTTGGTGCTTACAGCATCACAGCTGTTCCTCTCTTCTTCAGTTCTTCCACCAAGCTCTCCTTGACTACTCCCGCCGTTTTGTGGCAATGTATCCCTCTCATCAACTCTTGAGGAATCGTCTGTCTGCACCCTTTGGGGCTCTGGAGAAGATGCTAGAGGTCCTGGACAGGTAGCGGCTTTAGGTAGAACAGAAGATGCGGATGAAGTCTGCTCTTCAAGAATAGCGTTCCACTTCTTAGAAAGGTTGGTCACGAGCTGCTTCTCTCCCAGAGCCTTCCAATCTGGTAAAGTGTCTTCGGCTCTTGGCTTCTCCTCCTTTACACCCTCTATAATCATTACCTGCTCATCGTCTGTGTTCCTCCCTGATCTTTCGGGCCGCTGAACAACGTTTCTGATTTGTCTTTGCTCAGATATTGCTGCTGAGCTCTTCTCAATCTTGGTAACTTCTTCTGGGGGAGCTGGTCCCGATGGTGCTTGGGAGTGTAGGAGAACGTAGAAGGACACAGCGAGAAGCCCTTCCTCTTGGAGGACGTCGTCTTTGCCAGGCGCAGTAAGAGGAAGAGCACGGGCCGACCGGATAAAGAGAGGTAGGTGGGAGGTAGGTCGCGGGAGGGACGATGGTGGAAGGATCTGGTAGTAGTATAAGTTGGTAGGAGCTGGGTAGAGAGATGGTCCTTCTTCTTGGCCACTGATTGTGGCAGGATGGCGAGAGCGCCTCTCCTCCGTGGCCTCAACTTGTTCTAACGTATTTTCACTGTCATGCGGGAGTGAGAATTCTGGCTCTTTCTCCTGTCTCTCTCTAATTGGGGTACTTGTAGTTGAGGCAAATACCTCTGATGCGGTCTCTTCCTTTCTTTCTTCTGCCTCTTTTGGGCCGTAACCCTGCTCCACCACTGTCTGACCGCTTTTTTCCTCCTCTGACTCTCTTTTCCCAAACCTCTTGCTTCGGTCAATCCCATGTACCATTTCTTTAGGGGAAGCGGGCAGTTCTGTCAGCGCTTTAGCAGTAGTTTCTGGGCCTCCTATCATTTCAATTGCTGCTCTTCCTGTTTCTTTCATCTCCAGCGGTGTAGAACGGCTCTTTGACTCTAGAGATCCATCTTGTCCGCCAGGTTGCTTCGTCTTTGGGGTAACCCTTAGCATCTCAGAATAGTAGGAGAGGAGATTAAGACCTTCTTCTACACATAGATGCAATGGTGCGCCTGTCTCTTCCAGAGCGGTAATGGAAAGAGGAAGGCCGTGGGGGAACTGAGCCGGGGAAGAGGAAGAAGTGACTGACATCCGAACGAGGTCTGTACCATGTAACTGGGTAAATACTGCCGTAGAAGCTTTAAACTCGTCGTCAAGCTCTCTCTGAGCTTTAAGATCCTCACTAATTTCCTGGGCGGGGCTGTTAGGAGCAGCAGGCATGCCCCACTCTGCTTCCTTTTGCACTCCATTCTCCTTTTTGTCACTTTGGAGGACAGGAGACAGAGAGACTAAAGCATCTTTGGCTGCCTTTATAGTCTCACTTTCTCTCTGGTCGTGAGTCTTATTTCCGCCGCCCGTTGCGTCTCGAAGGCTGTAGACGTAAGTCATGGGGTCAGGACCTACTCCTGGGAGAGGAGGAGCGGAAGAGAGGCTGAACACCTTCGAAGAACCGCGTTCTGCCATGTTCGGAGAGAGTTTCAGTGGAGCGCTAAGAGGAAGAAGGGAGTCAAAGTAGTGAAACAGACCCAGACCCTCATCCTGATAGTGGTCGTAAGCGAGAAGTGGAGCCTCTATCCGATCTGTGATCCTCAGCTCCCCATTACTGACTGGCCCAGCTGGAGACTCCATAGCGTGCTCTCGGTCCACAAAGATCCAATCGTCCATCCTCTCCACTGTTCACCTTAAGCTTCTCTCGTCCAAGTCTCTACTGGGCGATCGCGGCGGTAGCAGTAACCTAACTGAGCACCAACAGGCAGTGAAGCGAGACTGCACAGGCCGAAGGACGACAGCTGCGTCCTACACCTTGAACTCAAAATGTTAGCCTACCGAGGAACTCTTCTATCAAGCGGGAGGATCGCCCTCAGCAGCCCTCGTCAATCTGTCAGGACAGCCAACTTGTCTCTTCCTTTCCGAAGTTCTCAGAGGCGATCCAGGGCAATAGAGAAATGAAGGGAAGCTGTGGAGAAAGGAAGGAAGGAAGGAGGCTGATGTGAGAGGTGAGGAGAGACGAGGAGGACAGAAAGAGAAAAGAGGAAGATCATCCCTGAACTCCGGGGGGAGATCTGTATCTCGCCTGAGAAAGCATATGGTCAACCCGCCGATCTCCTGACCTTGACGGGTTATCCGTCTCGTAGGCTAGACTTAGTCGTATTTTGTTTACGCATTGTGATTACGTCGGTAGTAGTTTTGATTGATACACACTGTGTATATAAAGCTTTGATTAGATACCGTACAGCAACCAAGAGAGGTCGCTTTTGGGAGTTGGGTGAACATCGCGACAAAGTCACCTAGAGGGAGGCCCTTTCTTGATAAATTGTTTTTTTTTATCAGAGTAGCCGACGACACCCCTGCTCTACTCTGTCAAAAGGACTACGGTGGGCCCTGGCGCTGCACACATAGGGTTTGCAGCGCTAACCCTCCAGATCTGAGGAAACCTCAAGTATGAGAGCGAAACGACACAGACACATCATGGGGCTTCTGAGGGAAAGCCGAGAGAGAGAAAACAAGTACAGAAGGAGAGAGAAAGAGAAAAAGAGAGAGAGAGAGACAGAGAGAGAGAGAGAGACACAGAGAGAGAGAGAGAGAGAGAGAGAGAAAGGGAGGGCGACAAGACAGAGGAAAAGAAGAGAGACGAGAAGGAAGAGGGAAAGAACGAGCACCCAAGAGGGGAAGGCGAAGAGGGAAGGAGAGAGGAGTACAGGGAAGCGCGATCGAAGAAGCGGCATCGACAGATTGACGGGCGAGCCTAACATCAGCCAAGCTGAGGTGGAGCTGCAACAATGAAACTCTCTTAGTCCCGAACAGTGGAAGACACGACTGGATATCACATCGGCTGCTCCTCTAGACAACAAGGAAAGAGGGATGAGCTTCCAGCGACCGAGCCGCGACTGGGAGCTCAATGGACGTTCCTCAGGCTGAGTGAATGCAAGGTGCTGCGGTGGTTACGTGCGATTTACTTAACTCGCGCTAGACAATCCTGGCTTCCCGTCATGGAGAACTATGAAATGGTCAAGGCCCTAGGCAAGGGCTCCTATGGGAAGGTAGGCCCTTCCCCTAGCTTTGGTCATGTCTCGCCTCCTTATACGCCGTGTAAGGCTCGTAAGACCTAACCGCCAGTTATTCCAGGTGTATCTGATGCGCCGCAAAGCTGACAAGCGGCTAGTCTGCATCAAGCTTGTTAAGCTGAAGGGGTTAGGAGAGAAAGAGCGGTAGGACTTACAAGGATGAGTGCCTAGACCAAGTTCTATATGGCGCTGTCCATCCCTCTCCTCGTACCACTACTCTTTTGTTCCACTTTGAAGTCTTTCCCTCTTGTTCTGAACGCCAACGTCCCCCGGTCTCTGTCTTTCTGTCCTCTCTCGACCTCTTCCTCCCCACCATTATCCGTTCGTTCAACCCTCAGCGAAGGGCTCCTCCAGTATATATATATATATAAAGTAGTTCTGGCTCACTCACTCCTATCCTACGCAACGTCGCCTGCGCATAACTCGTCCCTGCACGCTTCTCCTTTCAGGCAAGGCTGCCAACAGGAGGTAGAGCTAATGAAGAAGCTTATTCATCCATTCATTGTGGGCTATCAGGACGCATTCTTGAGCGAGAATAAAGAGAGACTCTGCATTGTGATGAACTACTGCGATGGAGGAGACCTAGAGGAGCTCTTAGGGAGAGCAAAAGGGGGAAGAATCTCGGAAGGGAAAATTCTGCGCTGCTTCGTTCAGGTCAGCTCTCTTAGTACTAACTGCATATGTTGGCCTCATTGTCCTGGGCCCCGTCCGTCTCTCTTCTCCTCTCCTGTAGGTAGCGCTGGGGCTGCAGTACATGCACGAGCAACACATCTTACACCGGGACCTGAAGACCAAGAATATCTTTCTTCTCAGTAATGGCAGTCTAGTGCTGGGAGACCTCGGCATATCCAAGGTATGGAAACAATTCTTGAATTGCAGCGCTTTAGACTGTTCGACGACAGCAAACATGGCAGTGAAGATATAGCAAGGACAATTCGACGAGAAAAGTGGCCTTTCTTTCTAGAGATAGTCACGATCTATCCGTTCTCTTCCTTTCGCATCAGCTCTTGGCTACTTGCGCATTGTCTCCAATGCCATTCTGCAGATCTCTACTTTACCGTTCCTGCTATGCGTTCCGCCTGCCACACTATTTCTGAACGTATACCATGTCCCTGTTGAAGATGCTGGATAGTACGAATGACTTCGCAAGTACTTGCATTGGCACTCCCTACTACATGAGCCCGGAGCTGTTCCGTCACGAGGTCGGCGAGACGCCTTCTCTTGCCTTTCTCTTCTTGTTGTTTTTCTTTATAATGAACCATCATCTTCACCCCCGCGCGCGTCCTTTCAGGTTGTCCAACTTTCTGCCTTCGTTCCTCTTGCAACCACCCGTCATCTTCTTCCTTTTTGTTCTTCCGACAGGGCAAGAACGGTGATATGATGTCTTATCCCAGGTTATTCTCACCGGTTTCTTCCCCAAACTCTAGCCCTATAGCTACAAGTCTGACCTCTGGTCTTTGGGTTGCATCTTGTATGAGATGTGTGCCCTCCGGCGCCCCTTCGAAGCACAAACTCTCAGTGGATTGGCTTTGAAGATAAGAAGAGGCCATTTCTCTCCTCTCCCAGCCTCATATAGTAAGCAGGTAAGGAACAGGCCGACCTGTGAAAATAAGAAGAGGGAAACACCAAGAGAAGACATCATAAAGTGAAAATGGATGGGTCAGAGAGCCTGTAGTCGTAGGCTGGGGAGATTATTAAACCTTGGTAGCAACAGCATGCAATTGAAGAAGATCGTCAAGTCGAGAGGCAGTTGCTAGACAGAATTAGGGTCGAAGAGGGTTAGAGGTCATACTCTATTGTGATGATTTAAGGGGTTGATATTAGATTAGGACTGGTGTTTGGTTGATCGGTAACATTCCTATCTTCCGCCCGCAGCTACGAGACTTAGTAGGCTCCATGCTCTCCGTCCAGTGAGTGTCCGAATCGTGCTGCGGAAGTTATACTGTCTCTGCTGACTTAGGCCCACTTCCTTCGTTTGAACGTTCCTAACTGCTGAACTTCCGTTCCGACTGTCTACCAGGGTACATCGGAGACCATCAATACCTGAGATATTATCTCGCTCCTTCATAAAAAAGCACATTGAGGAGCTCTTGGTTGACATCACGCAGAGGTGAGACAAGTTAAGCGAGGCCAGACTAGAAGAAGGGAGTGCACAAGGACATGGAAAGAAAGAGGGACAGATCTCCCACCTCATAAAAACTAGCAAACAATCGGAGGGGGGACTTAGGAGAGACAATAAGGATCTAATCTTCTAATCCCATCGCACTCCACCAGGGATGTGAAGGAAGGGTCTAGCTCCCTATCGACTCCAATTGGAGGGACAGAAAGAGACCTCCATCTAAAGAAGGCGCAAGTCAGTAATCTGCTTGACCAGCTATCTGGGCTGGGAATGAAGGTCTCTGCGTCATATCCTGTCCTTTTACCTCTCGATCGACTCCAATTGCTTTACCGCTTTACAAGGAGCCCCTCATTATTCTTTGGTTAGCCTCTGTACACTGACCAATAAAGCAGGCGATGGTGTCCAGAGTTCGCACGGGTCCTCCGTCCAACGACCTCGTGGAGAAAAAGAGCAAGATCATGATTGAAAGGCATCGCTCCGCACTGGAGAGGGAAGAAGAGCGAAAGATTGCGGTCCAGGTCCGTTGTTCTTTCTTGAGGAGCAGCTGAACCATTAGTCTCACCTAAGGTTCCACGCAGAATGCACTAGAGAAGCTTAGACAACAGCGAGAAGAAAGAATAAGGCGGGTAAGAGCAGGACTACGAAGGGAAATATAAAGAAGTGGCGGCCGTGAAAATAGCAGATGTTTGAGTTCGAATGGGCGGGAGGAAGAAGAATCACTTGAGTAGTTCTGGCTTCAAGTAAACGGTGAAGTGAAAAAATTAGAGAAGCAGGAAGCGCAAGCGGTTTGAGGTCTTGACATATAATACGAGGCTTTGGACGTATTAGCGAGGAGGCCTGGGAAGTAACGAGAGAAAAGGAGGAGAAGAAAGGGATCAAGGTACTTAAGACACTATCGTGGAGGGAAGTTTATGTCAGGTTCCCGATGCCTGACTCCCCTTGCGTCTGATCAGCTTAAGGCCAAGCAGCTCAGGGGAACCTCAAGAGGCTCTCCTTCTCCCAGTCCGCCATCTGTGTCTCCCCCAAAAGATGGAAGAGAGAAAGAGAAGATAGCAGTAGTAAGCATAGGGATTGACGCAGCCACCAAGGCAGGCCATCAGAAGCCAAAACAGAGGTCAAGCGATAACAGAAGCGTTGCTCCAGTCAATCCCCCCAAGAGTCAGCAAAAGAGATCTCGTCCAGTATTTGGGAGAGCGGCTTGGAAGGTAGGAAACGTAAAAGGATTGGCTGAGACGAGTGTGACCGCCAATGGCAAGCACCACACCAACCATTGTCTGTAAAGGAATTGCCAGTGGTTATTCACTAAATAATGCGTCCGCCCTGCACCCACTGCCATCTAGGGTAAACAGTTCGTTGCTGTTGGTAAGGAGATCAATGATGCTGAAGCAGAGAGGAACATGGTCAGAAACTTATGTATTTGGTCCCCTGAGCAACCACAGGTGAGGGAACCGTCGTACTGGATTTGCTCCGCCAAGCACATCTATCTCTGCGGTTCTTTCAATGGAGTGCGGTGCCCTTGTCGTCCATGAGGCTGAGCAAAACCCGCTGCTCATAACATCTTTATGAAGGATCCTTCAAGGAGACCCCATCTTTTCTCTTCACCTGCTGTATAAGTGCCTTACACAGTTCTATTTACTGTCGCTGCAGAAGCAGAGGGTGGAGCAAGCCGCGTCTGTCTCCTGCTCGAACATAATAGAAACGGAAGCTGCTAGGCCAATGGCAACTGAAGATGTCACAAGTCCTAACTTCTCAGCAAGTCAGGAGATACCAAAGATTGTTCAGCACCACAAGCTTGACACCTTGGCACCAACCACTGAGGAGAGAGAGGAGCAGGTGATCGATCTACCCAATCCTCCCTCAAAGACCTCACCTGTTCCTTCACCCGACCCCAGATGGGGAGAAGGACGGAGAATGAGCTTCCAGGTGGTTGATCTGAGAGGAGAGCAAGGCGCAAACCCCGATATCGTAAGCCCAGGTATCCCAATGAAGCGCTGCCTTTATTTTTCAAGCCTCACCACACATCGCTGTCATTGCGTTGGATCTGGAGTTCATCTCGCCCACCATAGTTGCAGGAAGAGATAGGGCTGCTCAAGCTTTCTGCCTTCGTACAATATCACCTAACAGAACAATTCTCAGCGCCGAGTCCGTCCCCTCCGCCTCCGATACGGCGATACTGGCAAGTCCATGAGCTTCATGTACCAACATTCAACAAAGTGCCTACCGTTGCGAAGGAGACAACAGGTGATTCTTCACCTTCAGCTATCGATGGAAGCGAAGAAATAGAAGTACAAGCTCTTGAAGTTCCAACCGAAGAAGAAGAGGAAGTCAGCGAAGGAGAGGCCGAGCAGCTTGCCAAATGCAAAGTAGTAGAGGACGACGACGATATCAAGGTGCGCAACACCGTTCGACATCCTCCTACCAGCGGCTACGTACTGAGCGATGAAGGCTACTAACGTACTCCTATTTCGCCTGCAGGAGCGTGAGCATGACCTTGAGATCGAGCTAGATATCCTTGACACAGTTGGCCGAAACACCTTTCCTATTCTGTTTCTCGTATAGTATGCCTTCTCCCGAATTCAAGAACTCTCAGTTCCTCCTTCCCGATACGACTGTATTATACTCCTTTCGCTCTCGTCGTCACCAATAGCCTCAGTTCGGGTTGCCGCTGTCATCCTTAATTCCCGCAAACAGAAGTCTATCATCAGATGTCAAGATCTTAAGCAATCTTTGGAGAGAGAAGCGGTTGAGGTCACGTCTCAATCTGGGGCCGGCGACGTCGAGCCCCATGTGGTAGGCGATCAGCATCTCCATATTGGCCGTTTAGCAGATCGCATCTCAGCCCTCAAATGTGAGTGCATCGAGGCTCTCGGGGATGCGGCCTTTAACGCTGCCTATAGCTACCTAAAGGTAAGACGCAGGGCTGACTACTTCATATCGCAAGAATCAACGATTTGTCCCTCAGAGGCTCCAGGATGAAGACACCTTCCAGTTGCCAACAGATCTGGAAGAGTTACAGGACGATGACGAGGTCACTTCTACGCTGGCAGGTATTCTGGGGAAGGAGAAGCTCTCGTATTGGAATTTGATTGACCAGTTAATCTTCATGGAAGAAGCCCACGATGACTGATACCTGGACAACTACAAGCGGATCTGCGTAAGCCAAACACGGCTCTGGCGTCATAGAATCAGGGTGAAGGGTCATTAATAAGGGAGGTCCAGCTCAGGTGTCATCACAACGTCCACTTCCTAGCAGATGCTACATCTTCTCCGTGGTGCACTTTTGAGACTATGGCACTACCTTTGAGGCTATAGAGCTCCTATGCAGCGCTCCTTATTCCATACCGCATCAGCTTGCGAGCCCGCAAACTTCACTTCTGGGCCCTGGTTGAGGGCAATCAAGACGAAGTCCGAGCCACGAAGTAAATTCTCCTCTGAGAGATCCCGCAGATGCTTCAGAAAACTCTTCAAGCTTGCCGGTTTCTGATTCACTCATTAGGGAGTAGTAATAAGAGTTCCAGGCACTCCGAGCAGTATAGGCTAAACCCTAGCTGGATAAATAATATGCCAGACTTGACGGTTAAGGGATTCGAAATTCGCAGTTTCCCACCACTCCAAGCTTCAACCAACCAGCGCGAAACAGATTCCTTACGAGATACAGACGCAAATCCGAAAAAGACTAACGTACATTAGCTTTAGGTGCGTCACTGAGAACAAACAGATGCACATAGAGGCAATGTATGCTAACATCCTCAGAAGAACCAGAAAGGCAGAGAGACAGAGCGCGACAGAAAGACGACGGTTTGATCACAGTGCATCAAGAAACTAGAGACAAACAAGGCCCGTTGAGAGCCAGAGCAGAGAGAGAGGTTGATGGAATAAGGAGAAGGGCTGCTAGGAGCACGGAGGCAGAGCCATTGATCGATCTATAAAGGCCTTCACAGATCAGAAGGGACGAGGAGACGGGCTCTCTTATTATTTACTCACTAATTTCAGTTCCATCTCTTTCTCGATTGCTTGGGAGGGCGATTCGGACTCTGTCAGTTTCCGGAAAAGATTTTCAGAGCTTTGCCCGATCTATTGGCTGTACAGGATTTGTCGGAGCTCTGAAATGCATTGACTACGCTGAGGCGTGTTTCTAAGGCTTCGACGCTGTTTTGTCGTCGCTGAGTAGTCGCACTGGGAAAGGAACACGAAACGCGAGGCGGAACAATGGAGTCAGTGCCTGCACACTGTGAAGTTCGCCGCGGAGGGATAGCATTGGACTTTGGACCCCCGTTTACTAAAGGTCAGCTTATCAGCGTATTATTTGACCTTATCGCCTCCATCATCCTTGCAGTCCCTAATATAGTCTCACGTTCAGATGATGGACCCATGGCCGCTGGTAAGGACGAAGCCGATGTCATTTTTCGAGGCATAGGAAGCAATGGGACTTTGCCGCGTATTCCAATCGAAGACCTAGCAACAGCTAGCAGTATCGAGGAGACCACTCGCTTCCTTAATAATACCATGGAAAACTTGGGCATGACGGAGCAGCTCCCATTGGGGCTCTCTACTGCAGTAACTCAAAAGGATGTTTTGAACTGCATCTACCGACTCCTCCAACACCGTCAGAAAGATCTAAAGCAGATAGAGGTATATTACCTAGTAACCTAGGTCACCTTCGACCGGAAGAGCCGTTTGATTCATAGTCCTTTTCCAGGAAGTAAATTCCCAATGCCAGCGACTAGAGCTTGAATTGAAGCGTGTGCAAGATCATAAAGCACATCTACTGCAAGACCTCCACCACAAGGACCAGGTTTGTAGAACTTGGCCTTGAATAGCTTCTGAAAAGACCATCGAATTAACCCCGACATTGCAGTCCATGATCGAAATCGAAAACCGTATGCAAACAAAGGTATCTGCCCTAAAGGAGGAGCTCAAGCAGGCTAAGAGCGAGCAGAAACGTCTGGAGAAGGAGTGCATCAAGTAAGGAATCTTGAGGGCATTCCGGAAAGGCGAGATTGCTGGTAGAATTCTTATATGACCACTGATCTAACTCTAATCTGTGCCTGGGTTCTCCACCATTGCACCCTAAAATGCCGGGATATAGGTTAAGACACGTAGATACAGCCTACAAGGCCACTTTGCGAAAGAAGGAGGGCGAGTACGAGAAACTGAAGAAGCGGTTTAATGATAACATTAACAAGACAACTCATGATAGAAAGAGGGTAGGTATCGGAGCCGATAGAGGACCCTTTGTATCTTCCTTTTTGGAGAGCGACTATTTCATTTTAAACATTCTCTCATTATACACAGGTGATTCAACTCTCTTCAAAAGTAGTCTCTGCACAAGGCTTAGCACCAAAAGTCTCGGGAGCTGATCAAGCTGACAAAGAGCTCACGCGCTCTGTAAGATTTCTTTTTGCCAAGAGTCATCCCATAGCCTTATCTTTGACCAACTTGTTAGGTCATAGCTGCTTACGAGACGAAGGAGTATGAGCTGGTCTCAGAAAATGCCGAGCTGCGAACCCTGCTATCCTCTTTAAAAGATGAGTTGAAGAAACTCACTGAGCAGTACAATCAGGCCGTGAAATGGATAAAGACAAGGTGCTCCGACTGTCCCCTCCTTTCATCAAAAGAAGTACGTCAAGTAACCTCTTTGGTAACCTCTTTGGTACACAGAAATATAACACAATCCAAAATTGGGGAGAAAGAGTCAAAAAATGAGACTGAGACTGAACAGTCGCCGTCAGAACTCGTTCAGCCCACACTTCCGGATGAGATATTTAACCTTCCGGTGGAGCTCATGCGCGCAAAAGTGGAGAAGACTCTGAGGAACAAGATGGCGGAGCTTCAACAGCAGGTGAAGCAAAGCACTATCCTCTTACCACCAAACAAGGATATGCTGACGATTGGTGTGTAGATAGGGGTCTTAGGACTGAAGGAGTCTACAGCTCACAACAACGGCCATATAGAGGAAGAAGAAGGAAACCAGGCACCAGCAGATATTTTGAGAATCAACCGACAACTCCAGGAGAATCTCCAGCATGCATATGATATTATCAGGGAACAGGACAACCTCCTCCAAGTGTCACTCGCCAAGAAGCTTGAGACAGGGTAGGTTGTCAATATAGCGCTTGGTTAGGGCAAGGCAAAATAATGATGTTAAGAAGGCCCAGCAGATGTATTGGTGCGAGGCGTGAAGAGATTGAGGATTATCTGAAAGAGGTGAGGCGAGGACGAAATGACATGAGGGGACCGGGCTTTGTGGGCTCAGCGAAGTTGATGGTGACTCTGTTCCGGGTGGACTTAAGAGAGACAATGAAGAAAAAGGATACCTTCTTGTACACTTGCAAGAGCAGCTAGAAAATCTAAACTAATTCGCGACTTGAAGCATTCAAGAAGCCTGCGGACCCAGCATGTCCACTGACAGGCTGAATATGTCAGAGATGGAAGATCTTGCCGAAGATTTGAAGCAAGAGAGAAAGGACTTGGAAGAGGTCGACTCCTTCGCAGTCCACCTGTCGAGTCGCTGACTAACCTCTGATGCGTTGTAGAGGATGAAGAACTTTGAAAGAGAGAGAGAGCTATTTTTTGAGAGGGCAGCAAAGCTGGACTCAGACTTCATCGATCTTGAGGTAGGTTGAGATTTTTCTTCTTGGCGGTGCTGGGTTCATTAATGCTTGTTGCGTTAGGTGAAAAAGAGCGTGCTCTTCTCTGATGAGAAGGAGAATTTACCTGAGTTTAGCCCTTGGAAGGGCCGAAAGGGCGAGGCCCAACAAACTACGCCGTTGGCCTTTAAGCGGCAGCATACGCCGTTCAAGCTCCCCGTTCCAGGTTTTCATTAGAAACTTTTTCTATCTCTGGCCATGTTTTTCTCTGCCTGCGCTAGCGATTTATGCCTTAGTTCGCACTTTGTTGATTTATCCTTGCTTGCAGCAACCCCTATTACAGCGAAGCTTCTTGCAAACATAGGGATAACTGACATCCAGGTTCAGCCCAACTTTATGAGGTGCGTTCAACTATTAACCTTTCTCATCCGGTCCGCGCACGTCGGCTAATCTTCTCCTTTGAATAGCCCCATGTAGAGGTTCATACTACCGCCACGCGGATCTACCAACGACCTTAGCGTCTTTATGTCTGCCTAGATGGACCCCTAGCTTCATTTCACGTGTAAAAATATCAGAAGCACCTGGCTGGCAACATTCATACTATACAAGATGATGCTAGTGAGTTAAGAGGTCTTCTTTAACGAAAATCTGATGACGATTTGATGAGTGACCTAACAGTGACAGTAGGGGGAGAAGTTTTCTTGTCTAGCTTCCTCCGTCCTCCTCGTAGCTCTCGCCCTCGTCGTAATAAACAGGGTCTGCTCTTCTGCTTGAATTGGAAGGGCTTGACGGTCCAAGGATCGGAAACTTTCGGAGGAAGTCACCGGTCCTCTGTAGGACCTCAGCTGTTTCGTCAACCTATCGAGCAGATAGAGACATGAGCAAAAGGAAATGGCCATTGGTGCTTGGGAGGTCCATGGAAATAAAAGAGAACTAGGATTCACGGTCATTGGAAGAGCTTTATCAAGTGCTAACCTGTGTCTGGAGGCGCAGCTTGCTGAATGATCCAACCCATCGTTTCTTTGAGGGAGACCAGCGCTCTCTTTCCTCGTTCATCCTGGCTGTGTCGTCTCTGAGCTCTTTGAAGGCTTCAAGGGCAACATGAACCGCCTCTCGCTTCTCTTCCGCCACTGCGATAGATTCGCGCAGCTCGTGAACATCCCTGTCAAACACCCGTGATCGCTCTTCAAAGTCCTGCACAGTACTACGGGGGAGACATCAATACCGCCGCCAACTAGTCCCACGACAGGTGTTGCTCAAGCTGCAGTTAGTCATATCTTACCTCGGTTGATGGCGAAGAATGCCACTTCGTACGCGATCCGCTCCTGAGACTAGAACGTCTAGGTCATCATCTCCATGGAGCTTGACAAACTTGATAAGGTTTCGACCATTGCGTGCCACCAAAGACAAACGTGACTGAGGGAGATGAAAGAGGAAAAGGTAAGTCATTATGTCGTCTTAGGTATGGCGTGTGACGGCTAAGGCTGAAAAACGTGCGGAGAGCTGGCACTTTGAGGGCACGGAATTGCAGACCAGCAAGACCACACGTGGCGTTTAGACGGCAAAGGTGGGACACCTAGGAGGAAGACTATAGAAAGTGGATACTAAGCTCTATCCTCCCATAGCACTTGCCGTTATAAAGGCCGACTTAAGCTTCAAGCTCTCTTTCTTTTTCAGAGCCTTCATCTCCTCAGCCGTCAGATACTTTCTGCCGTCTATGGAGGGCTGAGGTTTGCCCTTTTCGTGCTGGAACTTGGCCAGAACTTGGTCCAACAGCGAGCCATTGAGGTAGATAGGAGGATATTCCTTATGACAAACAGCGGTCGGTTTGAAGTTTTGGAAAAGAGAGTAGACAACAGGCAAGCGAGGCGAGAGTGGCGGTTGGGAGCGCAAAGGCTAGAGGTAAGAGAGAGCCCAAACGGAGGCTGCCTAAAGTAACTATTCAGAGGCTAGAACATCAAAAAGCAACGATCGAATCGCCTGAGGAGAAGTAAGAAAAGATAAGGAGAGAGGGAAGCAGCGCCTACAATGCCTAATGTTGCGTTGAAGGTTATGATGGAGATTTTCTTGAAGTTTCTTCCTTTTACTGGTGGCTCCTCGAAGATATCAATGTCAACCTGCTGCTTTACTCTGTCGGGAGCCAGAAAAAAAGAAGACAAAGGAGTATCCTAATCAGTAGAGCCGGCCAATAGAGGGAGGATAAGACGTCTCGTCATGAGTGAATAAAGAAGTGATGCTACAGAGATGTAGGAGAACTAAGAAGAACACAAGAAGATGGGGGTCAGAGCGAGAGTAACAAAGCGTCTGGGCTTGCTAGGAGAGACTGTAAGCCTGAACCTACGGCGGTAAAAGAGAGCAAGGATGCGGGACTAAAGGAGAGTAGGCAATAAGAAAGAAGATTCAGGCAATGAAGAAAAAACGGTCTGACCTCCAGAAGAACTTGGAACCATGATAGAGTAGATGAGCCTGAGGGGAGAGATCCTCGACTTCGACCTCTGACTTGTCATCCTCTTCTTCTTCTTCGTGACTCTGTACGTCAACATCCTTCGGAGTGGGCGATTGCCATGTCTCTTGCACTGACAAAGAATTCAGAGTGACTACGTGCCTTGCCGAATGATGAGTGCTACGACAGGTTGTTGAAAAAGCAAGGAGCCCGAGGAATAATATCGCCCAAGGAACAGAAGGACCGTGTGGCATACCTGGTGGCTCTTGTGCTGATGTCGCAATCTCTACGTCGTCCTCTTCCCGATGTGCTTCTCTCTGAAAGCCTCCAGTTCTGAAGTACGACTGAGGCGGTCTCCGAGCCTTGTCTTTTTCTGGGCTGGACTCGGCCACATATGTCTTCTTTGGGCTCCTTGCGGTCTTGGCTGCTTATAAATGAGATATGGGATGCAGTGGAGGAGCAGTGTAAGGCGAGGCAGTGCATAAAAGAAATTTTCCAAAGGCGACAGAGAAAGGCAGGAGGACATCTGGCTCTGGATGGGTGACGGTAAAGGTAGCCCAGAAAGACAGAGCGCATACGAGGATACAAGTTCCAGGACGAAATCCAGACACAGCAGAATTAACCACCTTGATCACTTGCAGCGCTTGAAGCCCTGACAGCCTTCGTCCCTACAGAAAGTGCGGATGTGGTCAGCGCTGCTAGCCTAGCAACTTGAGGGTAAGACGAGCTTACCTTGTTGGGGAGTGCCTGGCGCGGCACCTCTTTTTGGAGATGGTGGGCCTGCGGGAACAAACATTAACCACAAGAGAGTTGAAAGGCCGGAGACGGAGTTGATGAGGGAATGTTATGAGAAGGAGTGGAAACCGGACACGAAGGAGTCCTACGTCCTCTTCGCTTTAATACCTCTGGCGCTGTTTCCATTCCTCTTATCGGCGCGTAAGTCCATCATAACAGCCCAATCAGTCGCCGGAGCAAAGCAGTCAAGAGTCTTGCTGGAGAGAGAGGCAAGTGCAGCTGCCCCTTGACTCTTATTGACGTAACTCCGATGCTAGAGCTCCTCTTCTTCACTCAGTCCGACCTTCTCCTTGTTCTGAGTGCTCAACTCAGCTCAGCTGGTCCCATTCTCTCTCGCTTCTGGGCGTCAATGGGCCTCATAGCTTGCGAGCGAAGGAGCCGTTATTATGAATGTTGTTGATGGCCGTCTTGGGCACTGGGCACTCTTCTGTATGGGATGTTTATCATGTGATGTGACCTTTGGCTCCTTCAGATAGTATTCTTCACAGGGTCAAATATGCTTTTGTGACAAAGTAAGGTTGTGAAGAGGAGGCAAGGGCAGCCTACTGCAAAAAACAATGTTAATTGACAAGGCTTTATTTGCTTTGATGTAGAAACGAAGTGAAATTGACAATTTGACTATTCTCCAACGAAGAAGAAGCTGCCACAGATTATCATAGGCGGCCAAAGGCACGACAAACCTTCATCAGAACACGAATTGCATCACGTGGCGGGCCGTAGAAAGAGGACCCATCGACGAGCCCTGCACTTACATTCCTGCGGAGAAGGCAACAATAAGGAGCAGGCTCTGTCACAGCAGGCTAGTCTCTCCGTCCCAATAAGGAGAGGGACTGCAGCAGCTGACTCCCACAAGCAGAAACGGCACTGGCTAGCCACAGTAGTATCATCATCATTCTTCTTCTATCTCCCTCACCAGTAATGGCAGCCCGCACAAGCCACGCGGCATAAATATTTCCAGCGCTACTAGTGTAGCACGACTTACTGAGCTGCAGGGGAAGATAAAAAAGAGAACAACTCTGATGTGAGATTGTCCACAGCTCACGGGCCAACAACAACTGTTATTCGCTTACTAGTGCGTGGCTCACAGTAGCAGAAGCGGCGCCCGATTGACTCGAAGAAAGAGTAAACTTAGATAGAACATTACTCTCTGCCGGGTTCAGTAATGGCAACAAAAAAAACTACATGCTCATTAGAAAGATGAAGGCCAAGCCACCGTTGTCCATCATTATTGTTGCTCGCAACGGAACTGCTTTATCACTCATCAAGCATCAGGGCGAAATCAAATGAACAATGACTAGTGATAAAAAACCGCCTCGCACCCGCACCAACCACCAAGCACACACGCTGCTGACCAAGGTGAAGTCCTGTTGATCTTCTCTCTTTCTTATATGTAGCCTAACCAAGCCGTATTTTATTATAGGGAACAACAAGATGAGCGAGGTAGTAACATAAGAACCAGTGCCGCCATGCTTTTCTTCGATGATGAGTAATAGTAGATGCCAAATAAAGTAGGAGGAGGGTCTGATCTCTGCATGCAGTTAGCACTAACTGAACAACTCATCATTATTTTGAAGGTCGCACTACTATCATAGAGTTCGTTAACCTATCGGGTGGGCGGCGGGGGTACTTTTTCGAGGACGGCGCCGGCGGCGGCGATCGAGTTACACTAACAGACACCACGATATTCAAAAAATGGATTCTTTCGACGACCATACCGGACGTTGCGACTCCTTCACCATGGCGCTGCTCCTTATATACAGACAACTCTCAACAAGTAACATGGGAGATAAATCCCTCAGCAAGCAGCAGGTCGTCGTAATGGACATACTTCTCCTCTTCTGTCGCGGCGTAGAAGAAGAAAAGGCTACTTATTATTATCCTCGTGGGTCAATCAAACAATGATGAAGACGACGATCTTATTACGCATGGTGGAGAGAAACAAGTTAGCGACGACAGTGCACATACAATGATAAATAGTGGAAGGTGCTGAAGGAGTTAGGATTGTCCTTGGTTGAGGGGTGAGTTAGCCGCAGTAGTCGTGTGGTATCTGCAGCAGCAGCATATTATCCCGCTGGCTGTTGTTCTTGGCGGTGACCCACCAGCAGAGTCACCGTCCTTCCTCCTAGTACTACGCTGCTGTCATCTACTACTACTAGGAATCGCTTTGTCCTTCTTTCGCAATGACAGTAGTCTAGTCTTCCGCAAAGATAGTGATCTGAGGAGCCCTAGAACTAATATCCTCATTAATGATCCTTATTAGAAGAGCCTCAGACCGATCATCGTCATCATTTCTCTGACCAAAAGAGTGTCTCATGATGATTGTGAGGAGCAGGTGTGTAGTAGTGGTGTGACGCTGTTCGTTCACTGGCTGTGTGTACTCCGCACTAAAGAGTTTGTAGTGGCCTTCCTTCTCATCAGTCTGTAACGCCCAACAGAGGGTTCCTCCCTCCTGCCAGCCCTCCTCCTTCCCCTGGCATCCTCTCTCTCTCGCTCGCTCGCTGTCTCTCTCTCTTCTCTTTCTCTCTCTCTTCTCTTTCTCTCTCTCTCTCTCTCTCTCTTTCTCTTTCTCTCTCTCTCTCTCTCTCTTATCCCTCAGTCCTTGAGGAGTGTCTTCCGTCGTTGATGATTTGTTCTGAACGGGCCCACCACTTCTTAGTTGTATGTCCTCCTGCTCACTTCCATGTCCTTGATGGCCTACGTTGATGGGTCCCAACGATCTAGGGTCGGGAGACATATCAGGGCATTCAATGATCCTACCATAGCCGAAGCAGCAGCACCAGAAAGAACGTACGAAAGTGACAAAACCTCTGCTCTTCATTCTATCCTACTACTACGGCTCTCTCTTCCTCCTCCCTCCTTCTCTCCCCTTCTTCTTCCTCACTCTCATCGAGCAGTCTTCCTTCTGGACTCTCTTCGTGCTTCGGGGATCTCCTACTTATTTGAGGGCACACAAGTCATTGATGCTGAGTTCCCCTCTCCTTCCTTCCGCAATAGGAAGCAGCGGCTGATCAGCAGTGCTTTATTATCAGAGATCAGCTCCTTCAAGGTCGTCGATAGGGCAGCAGAAGACTGTTGGCAGACGGTCAAAAAAGGAGCCGAACGATGCCGATAGTAGATTCTTCTTCCCAGGGTGGCTAACTACCCTCATCTCGTGCACTGCATCTTCGTGCCCGCACTTCCTCCGTCGGCTGGAGGATACGCTTTGTGTTCTGTCGCTGCATCCGAGGAGCCTTCCTCCTCTCTCTCGTCCGCTCTCGCAGGGCTACTCTATAGAGAGGATGAGGCTAACCAGCCAGGATTGTTTTGGTTGCGAAGCTCTTACTATATAGAAAGATGCGGAATGCAACCCCCGAGATGCCGCTCTTCCCTCTTTCTCTCACTTCTTCCTCCTTCCTCCTCCTTTTCTTTTATTCACCCATAGTTGTGCTTCTTCTGTTGACCTTTTAGTACAATGAGTTCTCCCACCACTAAGAAAGCCAGAGAGAAGATTATTCGTCTCTCTGGAAAGGAGGTGTTGGAGGCAGCAAGGCTGGAGACGGCAGAAGTGTCTTCTTCTTCACTTCCCTCTTCTTTGTCCTCTCCATGGAGTAACCCTTATCCACCTGGCTCTCCCTTAAGGAACACCTTGGAAAAGATGATAGGGCCGTCATCTTCTTCCACCTCCACCACTCTTCCACGATCCCCGACCAAAAGACAGGGAAAGGAAGGGCAACGAAGTCTTGGGGAGAACGGCAACAGTAAAGAGTACGGAGGACAGAATGGAGCGGAAGATAGAGGACGTCGACATGACGAAGAACATCGAGGACCAGGCTGCCAGAGTCAAAACCAGGAGCTGACAGCCATAAATCAGATCCTCGAGAGCTTGGCTTCTCATCTAGGAGACAGCGACCCTTTTGTTAGAAGAGGAGAGGACAGAGGAAACAAGGGAGAAAAGGAATGCGGAGAGAAAGTAGTTCTTTCTTTCTCCTCTTCGCCGTACAACACACGTCTTAAGAGCTTCCCTACCGACTTGCTCGTCCGGGCAGCCAAGAAGTTTGTTCCCAATGCTGTGGGTGCGGACGGCTGGAACAGAAGCCCGGAGCTTGAGGAACTAAAGGCAAACAAGCACCTGAAGTCCTCGCTTTCTGCCCTGCAGGTACGACGGACATTATAATAGGACGCGGAACATCCGAGAGGGAGGAGGAGGGAGAGAAAGTGTATGAGCGTAAGGGGACAATGAGATACGGGAGAGCTAAGAACGATAAGGAAGGGGGTTCAGGAGGAAGTGGCTGGTACACGAGACGAAGCTTGGCATGAGAGCCGAAAACATTGACTTTCCAACAGAAATGACTCTCTTCGCGAGTCTCTTGTCTCTCGTCCGCTGCTACTGCCTCTTCTGTTCCCTCTTTCTGTCACTTACCCTGACTCAATGTGCTTCTTTCTCCTTGTATGTTAGGGTCTCTCGCTCAGCTTTGAGAACCTCATTTTGCAGGTGGCAATTAGTAGGCGGGAGCTGGCGGCTGCCCTGCAGGGGCTGCACAGCGCGTACCTGGCAGTCAGTGAAAGTATTCTCCATACATTTATTGGGATAGTTCAGGAGAAGCAAGCGGTTTGTAGTTAACTCTCTGCATCGTTTACTTATCTTCGTCTCTATTGCCCCTCTGCTCTCTCATTCTCTCCGCCTTTCTCTCGTTCTCACACTCTAACCTGTTTCGGGCTCGATATGTCTGTCTCTTCCTTGCTTGCGCTGGGAGTGTTGTTCTCTCTGTCTCTATTTTCCCTCAACAGCCTCTGCTTCCTCATATCAAGACAACGACCAGAAGTCTGCTTCGTTACCTATGTGTTCCACTCTCTTTACTCTCGCCCCACCTACTCGATGGCCTGGGACAAGCTTCATGCCCTCTCATTATTATCTTAGGCTTGCCAAGAGCAGATTCAAGCGATGAGGATCTACACAGAGGGGAAGAATGAGACCATCCAGAAACAAAAAGTTCGAATAATTGTGAGTGGTGGTGAGCGAGAGAGTGACACACGACCAACAAAGATATTGAATTGATTGGCGCCATAATCAAAGGAAGTAGGAAATAATGGATGAGACACGGAAGACGTGAGAGCAATGAACGAGAGAGTTTGAAGAGACAGAAGAGTCATCAGACAGAAAGAACAGAGAGTGAGAGAGCAGAAAAATGAGGGACTGGACAATTGGCGGACGGGAATTAGTGCTTCAAGTTGGGAGGAGGAGCTCAGGCAGAATATGCTTACAGTTAATTAGCCTCATCCAAGCACGGGTGATGACTCCTCCTCCTCTCATGCCTTACGTGCTTTGCTCACAGGAGCTGGAATATGTTTTGGGGGCCAAAGAGAAGGATGAAAAAATATGGCAAGAAAAGAAGACCGCAATGATGCGGGAGGTCAGTCCTCTTGTTTGTCTTTGCTTGAATTGCAGTTTAGCTCCGAGATGGTCGTCTCTCATCACTCCTCGTTCCAAGGAGACTGTCTCGCGCACACGTTTTACGTTGCTCTAGAAGGCGCTTGTAAAGCCTTGACCTGGGCTTCTTAGCTTGTTATTAGTCTCCTCTGTTAGTCTCTCCACCTGCCAGGTTTTGGTAGAGTACATCTGCATTTTAACGATACTTCTCTCGGCGGTGTGTTGTTGGCGAGTAATTATCTTCTTCTTCTCTGCACTCCGTCACATGACAGATAACCAGCAGCCGGGTCCAGCAAGCTCTCTTAAAGAATAAGGTACCAAAAAGGGAGAAAGCGACGACGGGGCAAAAGCTGAAGAGAGGGAAGGGTTTACAATAGAGAATGAGAAGAAGAGATGAAGACGCGGAGACACAGAGAGAGACAGGAAGAGACAGAGAAAGGAGGGAGAAAAAGCGGAGAGTGAGAACGACGGCGTGGTCGACGTAGACAGAGGAACAACAGAAGATGTCTCCGGAGAAGAGAACGGCGCGGGAGATGAAAGCTACGAGATAGTAGAGATACCAGTAGAAGAGCGAGAGACAACCAGAGAGTGGATCTTTATTAGTGCAGCCCATGTGACCTTCATTACCTTCTTTCCCATCATTTGCCTGGCTATTCTCCCCATCAGTCAGCCCACCATAAGGCTTTTCACTATGCCGTGTCTTCTTTATATTTCTCTAACTGCAGGTTGAGTACGAACAGAATCGCAGTCAAGACCTCTCGCGCCGGTTAGAAGCAGCTGACCGGCAGTTGCAGGCGGGAATGATGGTACGACCATATCTTCTTTCTGGCTTTACTTCATCTTTCGACTTGGCTCGTTCTTGGGCTTCAGCTTCTATTTTGGGCCCTTTATAGGAGCACCTTGGCCTCTCTTTCTTCCCCTTGTTGCTTTCACTTCTCCACTAATGCACGGTCAATATGCCTTCTGTTCTTGCGTTTACCTTGGCAACAGCGACAAGCACAAATTGAGAAGAACCTGGAGCAACGTCGGGATGAAGCAGAACCAGGAAAAGGCGCTGAGCAGGAACACAATGAAGTAGAGGTGATGCTGCCGACGCTCTCAACCTTTGCTCGGATGTTTTGCTTTTTTGCCTCCATCACTGCGTCTTTTTTCACACAGCTCCCTAACTCTCTTGCGCACCTCCACCTCTCGCAACGTGTGTTTCTTGCATTGCTCAAGCAGCGTGAGGTAGATTCCTCGGAAGAGGAAAGCGATGGTATCGAGCGGGAAGTTGAGGAAGGGGACGAGGAGAACCAGAAGCAGCAGCAGCAGAAGGAGAAAAGCGGCACTCCATCTCCCGTCTCAAACGTAAAAGAGCACAGAGAGAGAGACGTACGCGGAAAAAGTAGTCAAGAGGCTGCCTCCATGCAGGAGACAACAGGGATCGCTGAAAAATGTGCAAGAAAAGGAGAAAAATTAACTTCCGGTCACAATTTCTTGCAAGCCGTCACCGCTCCGACTGACCACATTATGACAAGGTTCCCCAGCCACTCGTTTATCAAACAACACCAGGAGAAAAAAGGAAGGAGAGAAGAGGTAATGGTTGTCAAGACGTCTAAACTTCCGCAAGGGGAGAAGAAGAAGAAGAAGAAGAAAGAGACAGTCGAGTCTGGTACTCAGACGGAGGTGAATGAGGATGGCTTCTGGGATATTAAGGTACTTTATCCTTCCCTCTCTTCTTTCAGCCTTATGTCCCTTAACTTGGGACGGAACTGATCAAAGGACCTGTTGGCTCTGTTTCCTTCCTCTCATACCATCCTAAACCTCTTGGAACTGTGCTAGGACGGTATCCCTCTCTCTGTCTCCAGCGGAGCGGTGAGCCGCATACTCTGGCGCAAGGTCCGCTCATGGGTCCGATGCCCGGTCTGCAAGAGCAAGGGCGACTTTAAGTTCTTGGAGGAAATGGAAGAGCCAACGGTGAGACACATCAGGGATCAGGGGGAAGAAGGAAGGAGGAAAGTTACGCAAAAAGTGATTGACGAGAGCACCGAGGGTCAGGCCAGGGTGGTCAAGAAGGAGGGACAAACAGTAGTTGATGAGAGCATCATGTTGGACAGGGATAATCGATTGAGAAGAGACTCAGGCAAGAGGCATTATACTAACAGAACCATTTGCGGATATTGGGCAGAACGACTCTGTGCTTCTGTTCACGACAACGGCGGTAAAGAAAAAGCCCATAGCAGGAGGAGGAGCTTCGAAGAAGACGCGATCGCAGGTGGTGGAGACCCAGAAGAGGATATATGCCAAGCGTAACCAGCTGTAAGTGATGTCATTCATTGGTTGGAGGACGACTAGCCATACTAGAGGAGAAGAGAAAGAATAGGAGAGAGAATCAGTGGAAGAATAGTGGTAGGAGGCCTTTATTATCAACCTTTCTATCCTCTCGTTCTCGCCTCCTTTTCTTTCCTGTCTTACGTTTAATGCCATGCATCATGCCTCTTCTTCTTGCTTCGGTTCTCAGGCACATCCCAGGATACCTTCAAGACCAACTTAGCCTTCTTCCACCTTCCATCCAAGCGGCTCCTCTTCTCTCTCGCTCGTGGCTGGCGGCAGAAGTGGAACAGATCTATGAGGAGATCAGGGAAGCAGAACTTCAGCAAGCAGCGACTGGGCTAAGGCAACAGAGTCTGGTATGAGGGAAGAATGAAAACAGCAAGAAAACCAAGAAATTGTCTCTTCTGCAAGCGGACTGTAGAAAGATGAGACACATTGGCTTGACTGACAACATACTGCTGCTATTTGTAACAGTATATTCCATGCTTATGCTTAGGTCTCTTCCTTCCCCTTCTACCCCTATGTTGCACCTCTCCTCCGCTCGGTAGCTGCGGAGGATCTGGGTAGAGGTTGAGTTTGAAGGGGAGCAGCAGAGAATGAAGAGAGGGAATTTGGGATTATTTGATATGAAGGAGGGGAATAGCTACCGCTACTGTTGTCCACAATTCAACTACTGCCTCATGCCTTCGACCCGTCCTAACCACCATCTATCTTGACCCCTGTTCCTTGTGCAGCTTGAGTTTGTGATAGACCGCAGCATAATGAAAACGGGCTCCAAACGTGGCTCAGATGCCTATCTCTACCACCTCCTCCGGGCAGTGCGAGAGCACTATCGAGGGCACAGGTAGTTGTTGAGATCCGTCCCATTTCTCTGCTTTTAACTGCTGGCCCGTGCCTTGTTATCTCCTTCTTCTTCCCACTTTCTCCTTCTTACCTCCTTTTGCTGCATAATGCTATATTATCTCAGGGGAGTTCGGACATTCGCACGGTTCTTGGGCCTTATCCACTCTGAACCTCGGATGCCAGCTGAGAAGAAACAATTATCTGGGAGCAGCGTAGAACAAGTGGGAGATCTAGAGAAGAAAGGTTCAGCCCTGCCAAATATAGAGGGAAGCTCCCATTCGAGGATAAAGAAGGTAGGAGGACATAGGCTGCTTCTGCTGAGAACAGAGACGACTCAGCAACTTGCTTTGCAAAGCTGACATCATATCACCCGTCTGCTTTTGCACCTTCGTTTTCATCCCTCACCAATCATTTGCTTCCCTTTACTCACCATGACTTTTTATCATTATCGCCCATACTTTGCCATCTGCTGCTCTTTTCAGTCCTGGTATTTCTCTTTGCTCATTTTCTCGTTCTCCACAGCAGCAAGGGAAACCCTCCAATAACCCAGTCCCACCACCAAAGACAGATCAAGAGGACAAGCATCAAAGCAGCTTAAAGGGACCACACCAAGGAGTAGGTGCCACAGCAGCGAGAGGAGAACGAAGGGATGTGCCGGAGGTCATGGGTCCTCGCATCTCCCAGCAGCAGGCTCACGTGTCCACCGGCTTGTTGGCGGCTCCTCAGAGCGACCTGCCGACGAACTTTCTGGTCATCTTTCTGTACATCCGCCACAAGATCTTATCATCCAACGCTCAGGCTGGGGAGGGTAGCGCCCTGGTGAGTTTGATTGCCTCTCTCCTCCCCTCTCCTCTTCTCTCTCCCTCTCTCTCTCTGTGCATGTCCTTACCTCTCCGAAAGTTTCGTCCTGACCAAGTTCCATCAATAAGCCGGCTGTATCCTAATATTATGCCATTTTCTCCCTCATCTCAGGGCTCTCTTCTGACTGAGTTTGATGACAAGAAGTGGATCACCCTGGAGTTTGCTGACCTGTGGCTCTTCACCGCCTTGGGAGATACAGTTGGCCCCCAGGCGCTAAAGAAATACTCGCGAGATGTACGTGGTCGCCCTAGTCGTTCTTCCCTCTTGCTCTCCCTCCCGATGGTTTGTTCACGAATTCTCGTTTCATGCTTTCAAGCTTTCAGTCAATCTCTCTCTAGTTCTTTCTCTTGATTCTTTAATCGTTGTCCACAACTTCTTGTCGAACTTTATGATGCACTTCCGCCTCCTCTAGTCACGTTCTCACTGCGGCGCCATCCTCAATCAATCATCCTACCTTCTTTGCACTGCGTTACGAAGTGTATCTCACCTTGCACTTCCCCTCTTCACTTTGTCTCTAAATCGGATGTCTACCTCTTCATTCAATCGGATTCCTGTATTGCTCTTTATAGCTGGAGCGGAACTCTTTCCTCTATAACTCTGGCACCATCAAATCTACAAAGGGCAATCGCCTCCTTATCCGAGCTGCGGTGCATAAGATGCTGAAAGAGAGACTGGCAGCGAAGGAGGAAGGCGAAGGGCCATCCGGGGAAGAGGGGAAAGAGGAAGGATCTACAAGGGATTCCGTAGGAGAGAATTATGCTGAGCAAAGCCAGGAATCCGCACAGGAGATCATCGTCGTAGACTTGGACTATGTGAGTGTTTCTCTGCGCCTTCTGCTCCTGTGTCCTGTTCTGCAATGAGAGTACGCTGTGTCTCCGCCATACTCGCTTTTAATCTCTTGACCTATTCACACTTACCTCGAATGCACTCCTGAACGGGTCTTGATGCGACACTAAGCTGTCATACCTTCCTCACGTAGTTCCTTGAGGTTATTCTTAAGGCGCTGAAGAAGAGAGAAACGCTTCTCATTCAAAGGCTAGAGAGAGAGTTTATAGAGGTAAAGTCATCAGCTGCAGGTCCTTATGCATCATACGCCCGCGACAACAGTTCTTCCGTTAAAGCACGGCATCTTGTTGTACAGGGAGACGTCAATCAAGATGAGGTCCTTAGCTTCAATGAGTTTAGAGACATTGTAAAGCGCTGGGTCCCTCTCTACTCCGATACAATGATCCTAAGACTCTTCAAAGAGGCTGTGACAGGAGATAGCTACGTGGTCTCTCGCTCACACTTCGTTAAGGTGAAGAAACATGTCACTATGTCTAGCATTTTCTATGTTTTGGTCCTTTGTGTCTCCATAAATCTCTCCGATGTCACTCTGGTGGTATCGAGTTATAAGCAGCGGTATTGGGCTTCACATTGATCGGACTTAGTAAAGAGAAGCACTGAACCCACCCGTTTACTCTCACTTCGTTGTAACTACTAGTTGATCCGTCTATGAGCTCGCGCTATTGACCAGTACACTGATAATAACCATTCTTCCTGGACAGATTTGCCGGGACTACGGTCTGGTACCTCTCCTTGACAT
>FLMG01000355.1:290313-356804 GCA_900088475.1 Hyphochytrium catenoides
GTCCCGTGCTAGAGACAGCAGGGAATGGGAATAATACTGCTGATGAGAGCGACTACAACTCGGATGAGTCTGAAGAAGACATGGACGATGAGCTCTAACTCCATCACCGGCAGCATGACGCAGAAGAGATACGTAGGATGGGGGATACTGAGATGATTGGCCCTCACGACTGCGGCGGAGATGAGTACAGTCGTTGCTGTATAGCAGGATGCACGTTTGCTACTTGTTGCTGGGGATAGGCGGCTTCAGAAGTATACATTGCCGCTGAGGCATAATGTGAGCTTGGAGCAGCTTGAGGGTACTCCTGATGGCCATATGGAGAATATTGAGGAGGCAGATGGCCTTGAGCTTCGTAGTAGCCCGCATATCCATGGTAGCCATCGTGCTGAGAGGAGTGACCCATGCTGTTAACATAAGAGTAATCTGCGTAGGAAGAAGACTCCGCCTCTTGATAGGACGAGGAAGACATTGGCTCGCTTGCGTGTTCCACATCGGCGAATACTGAGGCTTGAGGGCCCGTCCCACGGCTCAGAAGTGCAACCTGAGCTTTTATATCAGAATTCGTCTCTCTCGCAGGCTCTGTCTCCGTCGTCAGCTTCGAATCTGCTGCTCGGTCTCCTGCAGCCACTAAAGTCGCCTTAGTACTTTTGAACATCTTGTAGGCAAAGACCATGCTCACGGTTTTGAGTAACATGCAGAAGATTAACATGGTGAGCGCAAACCGATTCACGGGGCTAGCAGTAAGCCCCAAGCCAGTACAAGTCCCGGTCTCAATCGGAAAGGGATCATAGCCCCAGATGCCTAAAAAAGCCACATCTATGATTATAGAGAATGGGAGGAGAAGAAAGTAGACGAAGAGGGCCTTGTTTTCCAAAGAATGTCGGCACTGCCAACCCCAGATACCTAGGGCAATGTTATATGAGGGGAATCCCAGTGCGGAGACTTGAGTAAGGATGGCGCAGGTGAGCTGAAGCAGGGCCACTCTGCCTGCGCCCGTGTAGGGATCGATGGGCTTGGTCATCGTCTATTGCTCTTTCTTCAGCTCAACAGTACTGTGATCATCAGAGCCTCTATACCATCCGACCCTAGTGACATACAGAGCGGTGAGGCGAGGCTGAGAGGAGAAGTGAGGCATCAGACGGGAGAAGAAGAGCTTGAGAAGAGCAGGGAGCTGGAGAACAGAAGCAGTGGGTCCAGTATGGGAGAAGAGTGACCCAGCGCCTGTGCGCCTGTTGCTTCTGACACAGCCAAGAAAAATCACCACTGCACTCCATCAACAAGAGGTTGGCTCCTGGGGGAGGAGTGGCGGAGCTGGCTGTAACGGACGGGTTGAATGCTAAAGCGGAAGATCCACTTGAGCCATTTTTGCAGCTAGCCGGCGGGTGCACTGAGCCTTCGACTCTGGCACGCTGTTGATGGTGATGTTGGGAGGTACGATGCGCTAATCATTAGACGGTGATCTGGGAGCTGCGATGGACCGAGAACGGAGCGGTAGGCGCTACTGAGTGCTGGACGCTGCTACACCGATCTTGAGGAGCAGTGGAGGGGTAATGGGGACTCTGTAAATGGAGCTGGTAGTAAGGCTCAGACTCGGCGAGTGCCTCGCAGTAAGATGAAAGACCTGCCTGGTAAATAACGAAGGCAGAGTATTGGTGAATAATGCATAAGACCTTCTTATCTGAGCTAGTATCGTCAGATAGAGAGGGAAGAAACTGGGACACCTTGTAGCAGATAACAACATAGAAATGTGGACTTACGTTTGATGACTCGTTGTGCTTAAGGCAGAGTTACGTGCTGCAGGCTACCTGGCAGCATCACTTGAAGTAGATGAACACTCTCTGCTTCTGTCAACCAAACTTGCAGAACTTCCTTGTAACCCCACACCTGAACCGAGTGTAAGACTCCTACAAAGGAGAGAGCGGTGCAGCTCTCTTCTATCGTCTCGACCGCCGCTACAGAGTTGGTTACAGAGTGGAAAGCTCTCTGGCCAGCCTTCATTGTAGCATCAGGATTGATGTCGACTGTCATTTGTGTAGACTTGAACAGCAGGATGAGGTACGCGGACCAATGTCGACGGTAGATGAAGTAAGAAATGCATACAGTACTACCTTACATATTATTGAATTGAATCGTCTAGCGCTAAGGAAATTCCCCGCTATCTCAGGGGCTTGCTATGCTACAGTTGCAGTTTAAGAAGGGAGTCCCTTATGTCCTTCGTGCACTGCACCACTAGATGGTCTTCTTACAGCCCCAATCTATCTTACCTCTGGTACTGTCTCGGACTCCCTTGTGATAACCTCTACCTTTCCCTAAACTGTATGCTATGAAGCCAGTGCCGAAAAGCCACCAAATTGAGAATTGCCTATACCTCCAGCTGCGATAACCACTTCCACCTCGACGACTCCAGTCTTCGCTTCCTTGATAATAATGGCCCCCGTTATTGCCTCCGTCACCCCCTCCATCAGCACCGCTTGCCGACTTCTTGAACTTCTCTTCATATTCCTGCTGGGCTTCGTGGAGTTTTGCCTGCCAGAACTTATATTCTGGGTCTCCATAACGGTGCTTGGCGTCAAACAAGAACTCTTTAGCCTTCTGGCCGAAAAAATCCATCTTCGACGTGCCATTGTGTCGGCCGTAAGGGACATTATAGTGCCCTTTGGAGAAATCCTGATGATGGGGCCCAGCTTGCTGATTTCCAGGGCTAGTCCGACTTCTACTATCATTCACTTCGGACTGATTATGGTCATTCCCCAACTTGGGATCTTCCCTGTTGCTACCATTACCACTGGTCTCAAAACTGCTGAAGTGCCGTCTTCCTGCCATTAAACTCCGTTGATCTCCTACTGCTGTCCGATGCCGTGTATTGCGAAGGTTTCTGCAGTGGATAAGCTGCTGCGTTCCCGCAATGGCAATGACCTTAGGAGCCATACTCAGCGCCACGCTAGGAAGGGCGCGGCCGAGTACCTGCCCGCTTTGTTGAACAGCTGCAGTCAGACTCATCTTGACCACGTCAATGTTTACTGGCTGGCTACTACTAGTTTTACTGCTGTCTCGTAAACTGCGATGCTTACTAACTGTTGAAAGGAAAGTCTTCTAATGAGAGGTTGAGTCACGGGTCAAATGTCATGGACAGTCCTTCAAGAACCTACACCAATGCCATCCAAAGCCCAATGACTTCAGAAAGCTGCTCCTGAGTCTGCAGTCCCTGTCAACATCATCCTTGGCATCATCATCAGAAGCGACAGATCCTTTCGATGCTGCTGGTCAGTGGAGACAGCCAATCACAGAGCAAAGAACGGCGTTAGAAACCAAGTTTGTGTCGCACGCTGACTAATTGATAATCAAAACTAAAGGGTAATCAACCCTGACAGTCGCCGGATCATGGTAAAAAGAATGAGGAACCGCCAGCTAGGTTTTGACAAGTGATAACCGATATACTGATGATTCTTGTGGTGATGTTGAACACTAATCAGTGATTGTTCTTTTACCCGAAATATCTCCGCCTTGGTTAGGTCTAAGGCTTGTCAAACACTTAAGTCTCCATCATTTAAGTCCGATAAAAGTCCCAGAAAAAGTTGACCATACTCATTATACCTGTACCTTCGCCTCCCAGGGTGAAAATGGCCTGACAAACATTCTCACGATGATTGCAACTAACATTGCTACTTATTCGCCATTTTTGTGATTCATATTCTCCGGGGTGGTTATAGGAGTAAGGCCTTAAGAGCTGTCTGAGTTCAAAATGAAGAATGGGTTTTTATTATAAAAAGCAACAAAAGAGAAAGAGAGGGAGAGAGAAAGAAAGAGAGAGAGGAGAGATGGAGGCAAAAAAGAGCAGGAGAGAGAGAGGAAGATCGATCTTGTTGTCTTCTCATCTCTTTTCTTGTCTTGCTTCGTCTCTCTTCGCCTTCTATCCCTCTTTCCTTCCATTGTATAGTTCTATCGTGAGGACGGAGCTCATCGCCCAGGCCTCTTTCCCTTTATTTATAGATTATTCGATGATAAGCCATCAATCATAATATACTGCATTTTCCTTGAGGAGGTCTGCTGTGCAAGTAGAGAAGGCAGAGAGAGAGAGAGAGTAAAAGTGAGACAGAAAGAGAGAGTGAAATAGAGAGAGGAGAAAGAGAATTGCAGACTTTGCCCAGCAGGATGACTCTCTTGGTTATCTTTATCCGTTGTATCAGCAGCAGCTTCGTCATCATTAGGGTTTTCCTTTCCATACTGAGAAGGAAGAAGAGAAAATGAGAACAGATATCTCATGAACCTCTCTCTCTCTCTCTCTCTCCGCCCTCACTCTCTCTCTCTCTCTGTGACTTCTCTCTATCTTGGGTCTTGGCCTTCCACAGCTCTTCCTTTTTCATTCTTCTTATGGTCACGATCGCCCGGCTGGGCTTTTTCTTTGGTGAAAAGCAGATTGCAGATTGCTTTCACAGAAACAGGAAGTCAGAGAAAGAGAGGGAGAGAGAGAGAGAAAGAGAGAGCGGGAGAGAGAGAGAGAGAGAGAGAGAGAGAGGACCGTGAGAGAGAGAGGAGGGTGTGCGAGAGAGGGAGAGCGAGAGAGGGAGAAAGAGAGAGAGAGAGGGTGTGAGAGGAAGAGAGCTGAGTGACAATGGGTAAAAAAGGAGAGAGAGAGAGAGAGAGAGAGAGAGGAGAAGAGAGAGAAGAGAGGGCAAAGAAAGCGAGAAAGAACCGCGGAAGCCCTACTGTTGTTACAGTAGCGCTGTTTGTCATGATCCAAAAATTACTGATAAAATCTTCGCCAGAACACGATGGAGAGTCAGAGGAACTCCGCCGTCCAAAAACTCACAGGCCCAAAAGCCTAGCATCCACCTTTGTCGTAGTTCTGTCCTTGATGACTGTTTCCTAAGGAATAAAGAGACTAGAGTTAAACAACTATGACTATGCAAGCTCGGGCAGCAGAGACAACAGTCAAGCGAAGAGGCTGTGTAATGTGGAAGAGCAACTCCGATGACAGGAAGCAGAAGAAGAATAAACCTTGAGAGGCAAGAGTAATTGGTCTTCGACAGCAAGAATGAAGGTCGCCGCCGCCGACAGTCACATCTTGAGGTTCTTATTATCCTTGTCTCCTCATCACTTTTGTTCGACAGTCAGCAGAGTACAAGGCCAGAGTAGTGTGCTATCCGTCAGGTCATCCGCTCCGGAAAAAGAGAATGGCGCACCGCACTTTCTGTTTTGACAGTAGGTTAAGATGTAGATGTCTTTTAAGAGAACGGACTTGCTCAGACTATCTCAATACCAGCATCATCCTCTAGCGGTGAATGAGTTTCAAGCATCCAGGGCAGACGGCATCCGGTAACCAAGGACTAGTTGAGAGTAGTGTTTCTTTTTTGCTTCGCCATGGCCGCATCGTCGTGCGAGGCACCAGCCGATGAAAGTAGATTGGCCTGGGGTTCGCCGAAAGAGAGCAGTATGTCTGAAAGCATCCCCGTTGTCATTCGTAAGGCCACTCTGAGAGATGCAGAAGGTATTGCCAAGGTGCATGTGGACACTTGGAGGAGTGCTTATCAGGATATTATACCTGATAAGGTGCTGAAAGAGCTGAGCTATGAGCAGCGACAGAACAGATGGGAACAGAATATAACAGAGGCCAAGTCCGACATCTATGTGGCAGCGCTCAAGTCTGGAGATATCATAGGCTTTGTCACTTGTGGGCCGACCTTGGGAGCGGATGAACGACCATCCGCAGAGACTTTGAGTGCAAGCCTACCGTCTGCTGCCGAAGTGCATGCATTATACCTTCGGAAAGAGCTGCAAGGACAGGGAATAGGAAAGAGGCTTCTTCAACACGCAGCCCAAACTTTGATGCGGAAGGGTCACTATTCAATGTTTCTTTGGGTCCTGCAGCAGAACGTCGCTGCTTGCCGATTCTATGAGTCACAAGGCGGAGAAAAAGTTGGCATGGCAACTGAGGAGATAGATGGCTCCCTCCTGCCCACGTACGCTTTTCTATGGCGACATATTCCTTCATCGCCGCTGTTGAGGACGTCTGGCTTGCCGCTGCAGCCATTAAACAACCAGGGAGCTTTGCCCGTAGCGCATGATGACGATAACGAGACTCTTATAGGTGATTCATTCCAAGGGAAAGACACTAACGGGAAGGTAAGAGGGCAACCAGCCGAAGAACTAGGGATCAAGAGCACACTAGATCATAGACTTGCCTCCGAGAGGAAGGGAAAGCTCTCAAGACCTGCCAGAGAGACCGAGTACTTGGCATACGCGAAGCCATTACCAATAACTGAGGAGGAGGTGGAAGGCAAGCCCGTTGTTCTTCGCGAAGGCAGGCTGGAGGATGCAGCAGGCATTGCTAAAGTGCAAGTCGATACCTGGAGATCCGCTTATGCAGGCATCTTACCCCGAGCTTTTCTATTAGAGGCGAGCTATGAGGAGAGGCGGAACAGGTGGGAAAGAACCTTAGCTTTAGGTGAGAGAAATGTACACGTGGCATGTCTCGAAGACGGTGAGCCGGTTGGGTTCATCAGCTGTGGCCCTGCGCGTCATCCGAAGGCCGCCAGTCAAGAGACTGACAAGACCACAAAGTATAATCTGCCCGAAGGCGAAGTCTACGCTCTCTATGTCCGGCAGGAGCTGCAAGGTCTTGGGATTGGAAAGCTACTACTTCGCAAGGGAGCCGAATGCCTGTTTAAGCTTGGCTACTCGTCCATGTTCCTCTGGACTTTTGAGCAAAATGAAGCCGCCTGTCGCTTCTATGAGGCTCAAGAAGGACAGAAAACGGTTCAAATTCTAGAAGAAACAGCTGGCGTCGAGCTGCCCGTTTGTGCCTATGAGTGGCACCACATTCCGTCGATGAAGTTGATGACATCGCAGACTCCCGCCTTGCCCTAGTAAAAGTGAGCCATAGCATGAGCTGCAGTGCTAATCAGCTGCCCCGATTGTCCTGAGATTTTGTGCTTCATAGGCGGATGATAAATACTGTTACTTTTCCCCAAGGACACCGTTACTTTTGCTCGAAGTAGGGCCATG
Organism: Hyphochytrium catenoides; assembly: GCA_900088475.1. Taxonomy (NCBI): domain Eukaryota; class Hyphochytriomycetes; order Hyphochytriales; family Hyphochytriaceae; genus Hyphochytrium; species Hyphochytrium catenoides. The sequence continues at coordinate 297,319 of FLMG01000355.1, forward strand.
CCTCTTGTCGAGTTCAAGGAGAGAAAGCGCATGCCTTCTTGAGTCACAGCATGACCTCCTTCAACGATATAACGCTCCAGTACGACTCTACTTAGAGACAATGCAGTCATGTCATTAGTCCATGCAGGGATTAAAGAACCTCAACTCAGTAGTGTTCGTCTCTAATCGGTGGTGATTTGCCTATCTGCTACAGCAGCTCGACCTGCTGTACACTGCACCACACCTTCACGCCAAGTCTCAGACCAGGCTAATGGATCTTTCTCTGTGTGCTGATAGCTTGCCATCCCATCCTTCGGCTTGGCAAAGATGACAGCCTCGCCTGCAAGAGACTCTGTCATCCACCTTGAGGTTAGAGCACGGAAGAGATGATAGAGCTTCGTCCTTCTTATTCTTGAGATCGTGGGCAGAGCCAAAGTGACGATGATCGCCGAAGAAGCGAGCGGTTCACGAAAATAGATAACTCCTTCTTCCCAATAAGAACGACTCTGCTGAATAAAAACGGCAGAAGAGACGTTATGCCCGTATTTGGAATAGAGATATAAGGAATCACTCTCCTAGCGGGTCTTCTCACCATCCTCGTCTGCTAATAATTCTCCTTCCTTTTGGCGCTAATTACCTGCGACAGTACCGCAAATAGCGCTGGGCGGCAAATAATAAAGTTAGCAGGAGCATCATCGCGGTTGCTCAGTCTCTAAGTGAGCGAAGATTATTGCGTCTCCTTCCCCTAGGATAGGCCCCGATCATCCGCCGCACTGAGGCTCTTACGTGTCTAATGAGCGAGTAGTGGGTCTACCACTACCAACTCGCTGGGCTCTTAACGCTGATAGCTTCTGTTGAGGATACGGGAGAAGTGGGCTTCTTAGGGCAACTATCTGGCAATTTTTAGCCATCGCAGCGGACCGTCACCGGAGGGTATCACTAGGGCACAGCTACCTTGATATTCAACATTGAACATGGTAATTGGAATTGGCTGCCTCTCTAGTCTCATACTGAGCGAGGGTGGCAAAGCTCCTCAAATCTCTCGGATGTGATGAAAGGCTAAGGCGGATGGGAAACGTGCCACTCTGGACACAATCTCAACCAATAGGCTCTGCAGTTGAAGACGAGGATGACAAAGTTACTACAGACAATGGAGCTCATTACCACTCTTGGCCCCACTTGGCGGACACGCTAGAAGACACTGGCTCTGCCTCTGATTCGGACTGGTTCGCTCTCCCTGGAAAGGACTACGAAGCCGGCATGCCTTCCACCGTTCCGAGTAGCATCGGATTCTCAGCCAGCAGCTATCGTCCCAGGAAATCTCGCGTCAATTCCGACGAGGATGCGTTTGACAAGATCTTGAAACGAGGCGGAATGGCACAGAGCCATAAAAGGCGCAGAAGCTCAGATGACTGGACTAAAGATGAATCTGACTTTTCTTTCTCGCGTGGAGGTTCTAGCCCGATAAGAGGAAGGCAAGCCGAAAGGGAACCATATGGGCCTAAGACCAGCAGGTTGAGTGGTGAAAGTCGAATTAGCGCTCCTAACTGCTTACGGAACCCTGGAGCTTCTTTGATGCAGGTAAGAGATTGCTTCCATTCTCTCTACTCTTCTGTTGCCAGTAGAGTCAAAGTCTGTCTCTGCCTTCTGAAACTAGTGGCCTTTGACACATGCTTTTAATCGTCCGGCAGAGCGCTAGAGAGAAGGTTCCTCTTGTGCACAGGCCCCTCGGGCAATCAAGGTTTACGGAGCGGAGTGATAGGGATAGCATCCTAGCAGCTCCTCGTCTTAACTCCAACCCGTTTGGCAGGACCACGAAGACCTATGGTCGACAACCTCTGGAATCAGACAAGGAACGGAATAGTGCTTCCGAAGGATCGAATGCATCTAAAACTGACAAAGTTGTAGATGACAAACTGCAGACAATACTCTCGGGGTTCGCCCAGGCAGTTCAGCCTAGGATACATTCCCCTAAGACTTCCGTAAGCGAAAAGTCTACAAGCCGTTTTTCGGCGTCCTCGGTGTGGGACTCGTTGCGTGGCAAAAGCAAAGAAGAGGATGCCGGCGTCCCCACAAGGAGGTACGGGCAGAAAGAGAAAGATTTGAAGAGAAATGGGTGGCTAAGCGGTCAAGGAGAGGATGGCAAAGGATCTAAATGGTCCTTCAATTCATATATAAAAATGCCGAGCTCATCATCCAGCACTAAAATTCGGAGGCGAAAGTCTGACCAGGTGGTGGACCTCATCTCCTCGGATGACGACATGAAAGTAGATCGACCTTCAGTGGCCCGACTAAAGCAGCGATCAGGCTTGGCTAGTGCTAAGGATGAACTGGCGTCGAAGGTCCGTGAAAGTGTCTACGGGCCTTGCTATCACAGGCAATAGTCTCTAGCCTCAGCCATCCCTCTTTGATCTAGCAGCACCGCTCTCCCTAACCATTTATTCATACTCCGTGGCTGACACAAGTTAAGGCTCATCTAACCTATTTTGAGTGAGCAGCTAAGTGACAAGGAAGGCCTGGCGTTTCCATGCACCAAGATTGGAGTGGGTAGCCACGTCAGGGACAAAGGAGCTTTGCTCGTGGGCACAGATAGCATAGTTTTCGAGCTTGCCAGGTCTACATAAGGCGCTGGTGTTAACTCAAGCCTCCTATTCCGCTATTCAGTAACCTTCCTGCTAAACTCTTCTCGCGATATGGCCTTTCTTGCTTCTACCTCAACTTTGTAGCACTTCTCACCGGCTGGTCCGTCTTTATTCTGCTAGACCTTTATCTGATCTTCGCCTCTTTTCCTGCACCTTGCAGCTGTCCTCCCTTTCACCAAGAAGACTGGACTGTTGACCTGCGCGATTTCACGACGGCCGGGTAAGTGCCTTGCCAGGATTGCCTACGTTGCCCAACCCTAACGGTCTCCATCCCAGCTTCTACCGTGGGGATGCGGAGGTTGAGCCTTTTATGGTGCTTAAGGTGAAAACAACCTGGGTTCCTGCACGCTGGAAAGCTTTGTATGATCCCTACAGTCAGGGTTAGTCTCACCTAGAGCCTCGACCAGCAATTAGTTCTGATCCCATCCAATACCGCTCGGTTTGCGCGTCTTCGCTTTCTTATTGACCCTCTCTAAGTGTCTACGTTGGGCGTTATTGGACTATCCCTTATTTGTTCACCAAACGTCGCTTCTTTTGCCAAAAAGATTAACTATCGATGTCTCTACCAGATGAATCCAAGAATTATATTATATTTATGTTTCCCACTGAGATTTTGAGCGAAATAGAGCAAGCGGTGACAAAGTTACTGGGTCACACTGGCTACGCAAAGTCCATGATGAGGTATCTATTGCAGTGGAAGGAAGTTTACTAGCAGCGACTGACGCTCTTTGCTCGTGAATACGGGGCATCCAGCGTCATGAAGGCTTCTACTCCTCGCTATTTAAAGGCTATTCAACAAAGAGACAAAAACTCCAAGAGAACACGGCGGTACGTCTAGTCATCCATCTTCTCTCATGTATCCTGTCAATGCTAAGGGCTGGACTAGGTCCCTACGGAGCTCTGTAACAGAAATTGATGCTGACGAAGACGAAGGGGAAGCAATCCTGATATACCCTCATGACAAGCAAGCCAATGACTTCATTACCATCAACTCAGGAGATCTTCGGCGGTTGCGACCCGAAAAGTACCTCAATGACAGCCTTGTGGACTTTTACTTGAAGTATGGACTAACTTAAGCTCTTCCTAATATCGATGCTCTGGCTGATTGTTTCCCTCCTGTCCCGGTCTTGAACACGTGCTGCGAAGCCCTTTGGAGCAGGGAGTCCGTAGCATTTCTAAGCTCTCTCTCTGTCCCTCGCCCTGGTTGCGCCTTTAGATATTTATACCTGTCGGAGCTCTCGGAGGCACATCGCTCTCGAGTTCATATATTTAGCTCCTTCTTCTATACAAGATTGCTGGAAGGCAAGAAAGGCACCAGGAGCAGCGAGTTGGAGGCAGGCGGATACCAGAACGTAGAGCGATGGACCAAAAAGATTGATATTTTTTCAAGGGATTTCGTGTTGGTCCCCATCAACGAAAGGTAACTGGGCCTGACGTCCTGCCATAAAGTGTATAGAGCTTAGACATTGTCATAGCGCAATGTATCTCTCTCTTACCTGGCATTTTCCACTGATAAACCTTACATGCATTGATTACATGTTCTTCAGATTTCCTCATTGTATACATCTAATCTCAATTGAATCCTGGTTATCCCTGTCTTGGGTGTGAAACGTGTCTCAGCTATAATGCCACTCAGTGGGTGGCGTGACCTGCTTCAGCTTGTTGTCTCTCTCTACCTCTTTCGAAGGTACTAATAGTATCATTTCTTAGCCTCCACTGGAGTCTGGTGGTTATTTGCAACCCTATAGCCTTCGTCAAGGTGAGGCATCCTCTTCTTAGTTACCTACCTCGTTGGTGTTTGTTAACAATTTGGTATGTCTGCAGGAGGATCCCAAGCGAGAGCCCTGTCTCATATTCATGGACTCGCTACGGTGTCACAGCAGCTCTAGAATAGGCCGTTGTCTACGAAGGTGGGTCTGTAAGGACACACGACGCCCCTTTTACCCCAGTGCCTCAGGAGTGACCTAGTTGCTGTTCAATGCTGGGCCTCACACGACTTCTGCCTTTGGAAGTCATCGTAGGCCTTCTTTCTGAGCGGTTGTCTCCCCTAGCCTAACACTTATTGGATGGTGATTCGCAGGTACTTGGAACTAGAGTGGCAAAGCAAACATCCAGAGGAAGGAGAGCCGGACGCCCTCACAATGCCAAAGAGCTTGTGTCCGAAGGTGCTTGATTACCCTTGAACATAACGCCCCGGTCGGAGGTCGACCTAACATCCGATGCTCTTTCTCTTTATCAATCTTTGTCGCAATTCAGCTACCCATGCAGGAGAATGGTTATGACTGTGGCGTATTTCTTCTAAAGTATGCAGAAATGTTCCTGAGCAAGTTGGACTTGTTCAACCTTTCTGAGATGACGAAGTCTGTGGAAGAGTTGCTGAGTCCGGAGATGTTTGGGAGGGGAGATGCAGAGTTGCTTCGGACAAACATCGCGAAGCTCATCAAGGGACTTGTCCAGAGTATAGCTTCCACAAAAGATGAGGAAAGGCCGGATGACGCTCTGGTTGAGAGTAACAATACGGGCGTGAAGGAGGAGGCTAAGGCTGGTGATGGCATTGATAGGACCCGAGGAGTTAAGGAAAACGACGCACTCAAGGTCCAGAAAGATTGGGAAGGAGCAAAGCAGAAGCCGAGCAAGGGTGACACGATGGAAGAAGAAGACAGTGATACCAAGACGGAGGACATGCCAGAAATGGGATTACTGCCTGACTCTGAGGAGCTAGGAGGATTCTCTCTGACCCCGGCAGAAGCAGAGCCAAAGTCGATGGAGCCAGACTCTAGACCCGATGACAGGAAAAGGTCTGGCCGGTCGGAGATAAATGCTGGGACTGACATTGAAACTGGCGCGATGCAGGAGGAAGAGGAAGAGCAGAACTGTTATGAAGTATGATACTATGCGCGGCACAGAGAATCGCTTGCCATTATCTGGCCATCTACTACTCTCAGCAGCTCTTGCCACACAGTGCTCTTTATCCTTCTTCTTCCTTCAACTATCACTCATCCTTTCTCTTATCTAGACGCCTTCGCCTGCCCTCCCGACCCCACGATCTCTCTTCTGCCAGCGCTGCCACTAATAACTCCTCTCCAGACTAGCCAATTCCGCAATAAAATCCATGTAGAAAACTTCATTGAAAGTCTCTTGAGTTTCCCTTGACACTAGATGAAAACATTACACCCCACCTATGAGGAGCAGCCATAAGAAGAGGTCAAGTTTCACCCTCTAAATTAGGGAAGTACCAGATAGAGGAGAACTAGCCTCCACCAGCGTAACATGGGTAGGGCTCCAAGGTGGACATCGTGTTCAGGAAGTGTATCCGCACGTCGTCGTACGAACTTGACCTGTCCTCTCCAATAACAGAGACTCATCAAAAGAAAGAAGGGCAGGCACGTCGAGACAGAGTAGTGGTAGTACAATTGTAGCATTGGCAGAGAGATGGGGTTACTTTGAGGTAGAGATATGGAGAAAGTGTGTTAGGTTATGGGTGGGCGCTCAAGAATCAGTTCAAAGCTTTCTGCGTCATTGAGTTTTCAAGGGTTCTGAAGCTTCACAACTCGATAATTATAGGACCCCACCTGGTGTCCTCGTTTAGGGCTCTGTAACTGCGCTGGGATTGTCTTGGACAAACGATAAGCCCCTAGCCTAACAAGCAGGAGCTGGGACTAGATAGGTAGGGAATATATACTGTTTGCTCAATTCCACTTTATTGTCTACCCCTTTGTCCCATGTGACAGTCTGTGGATAGACTAAGGATATCTGCAGGTCTCAGCTTTACAGAGAGAAACATTTCGTTCAAGAAGATGGCCAAGCATTTTGACTACCTCGTAATCGGTGGTGGCAGCGGCGGGGTGGCTTCGGCCCGTCGTGCTGCTTCCTATGGGGCCAAGGTCGCGATCATTGAGAAGGGTCGTGAGCGGGGCGGTGCAGGTCTGGGTGGAACATGTGTGAACTTTGGCTGCGTACCCAAGAAGATTATGGTAAGACACGTAGGAAAGAGGGTCTGACAACTGTTACAAGGGATAGTGGGTTCCTAGGTGTTACTCTGAGCCACCACGGTGTAAGTGCATTCCATCTAGCCTCAGACTAATCCTGTTGTCCTTTGATAGTATAATACAGCGCTTCACGCCGAATATCTGGAGACAGCACCAGATTATGGCTTCACAATTCCTGATCACTCCTTCACTTGGCGCACAATCAAGGAAAAGCGTGATCAGTATGTGAAGAAACTCAACGCAGTGTACGCGCGGAACTTGACGAACGCTAGCGTGGAGACCATCCTTGGCACCGCAAAGTTCGTTGGTCCGAAGATGGTGGAGGCAGATGGCTCTGTTTACACAGCCAACCATATCCTCATTGGTAAGATTAAGCAATAGGAAACCTGAGCAGAGATGCGGACAGCTACTGGCAGCACATTGACGGCCACTTATTGTGAATGTTGCCAAGAGATTGCCCTCTCTTCAACTTTCTGTCCTTTGTCGCTGCCTAGGTAGATCCTTTCACCTGCAAATGGCTTGGTCCCATGTAAACTTTTCACGCAGAACTCCGTCTCTCACCCCGGTGTGCTACATCTTTTGCCGTCCCATTACCTGCTTTCTCTCTCGACCACAGCCACAGGCGGCTATCCCACAATACCAGATATACCAGGAAAAGAATTGGCTATTACAAGTGATGGCTTTTTCGAACTAGATGAGCTGCCACGCAAGGTTGCGGTCGTAGGCGCGGGCTATATCGCCGTCGAACTCGCTGGTAGATCCTCTATTGCTTAATAATTTGTGCTTGTCTGCTGTGTACCAATGTTCGCGTCCTGCCTGCATTGCTTTCGCTGCTAACATCGAAAGCTTGCTAAAAGGTAGTGGAGTTGACACAGCTTCTTCTATAAGGTGTACTCAATGCGCTTGGATCGGACACCACTATCTTCTGCAGAGGAGATAAGGTTCTCCGCCGCTTTGAGCCGCTTCTGGTGGATACGCTGAATGAAGAAATGATCAAGTTCGTATACTTTGAAACAACGCCTTGTAGGCAGACAGTAAATCTTGAACACTCTTCCATGTGTACTTCGTTCTATAGAGTGTATCCTATCCTAGCTTCCTAGCAAGATGATGGTATGACTTTCTCTGATCCTCCGTCTCACATCTCGATCTGTATCCGACAGGCAAAATGTAAACTTTGTGCCGAGAAGTAGCATTCAAAAGCTAGAACGGGATGACGCGAAGAAGATAACGGTAAGGCGATTGAAGCAGTCTGCCTTTCTTTTTGGTGTAGCCGGATGTGTTGCATCTCCGTGCTGCATGCTATCTAGCTTCTTAGAGACATTAGTTCTGATCTACAGGTTGAGTCCACTTTTCCACGCTTAGGGTTCACACGCACCGCTTCGCTCTCCAAGCTGCTTTCAAAGTAGTCCTTGCCAAAGGCTTATTTCAGGAAGAGGCTTTACTGTCTGAACTCTGATCCTTTTCTTTCCCTGCGGGGTTTCTTATGCCTACTAGGTCACTGCTAAGGTAGACGGAGAGGTTAAGAGCTATGGAGACTTCGATGTTGTTCTTATGGCAGTAGGAAGGTCACCTATGGTAGAAGGGCTCAACCTAGCGGCTACCGGGGTTAAACAAGCGGCATCGGGACATATTATTGTAGACAAACAGGAGAACACTAGTTGCGACGGCATCGTGGCCATAGGAGATGTCACCATCACTGGTAAGTGACCTCACTCTGTGCTAATTATGGCTGTCTCATCATGTGTGCTTTTTCGCGCTTTTATTGCGCCCGTCTTGAAGTTGGGAAGGCATCACCCATCGCTCTAGAATGAATTTTGTGAGTTCCTGTCTGAAGACAATCTACATTAAAATCCATATTTCGCAGGTTGGGAGCTGACACCCGTGGCCATTGCTGCGGGAAGAAGGCTGGCCGACAGACTCTTTGGCCATGAGGTAAGCCGCCGTTTTGCGCTTTGCCTGCTTTTCGTAAGGTTCAAATCATCTTGTGCGGAGAAATCTTTGCGTTGGATTTTCTCGTGGTTCTCTTGCTTTACTCTTGCCTCCAGGCCCTTTCTGTCCTTTTCCCTGCTCTCGGCGTCATCCAGCTAACACCTTCCTTCTTCACGGGCCCTTTCAGAAGCGTGCGTATCTCAATTACAATGAGATCCCCACAGTGGTCTTCAGTCACCCACCGATCGGTACAGTTGGGTACACTGAGCCACAAGCGATCAAAGAGTTCGGCCGAGACCAGGTGAAGATCTACCAATCTACCTTCACCAACCTCTTCTACTCTATGACCGAGAGTAAGCCCAAGACTGCCATGAAGCTGATCTGTGTTGGACCCAAAGAGAAAGTCGTGGGTCTCCATGTTATTGGCATGGGTGCCGACGAGATGCTCCAAGGGTTCGGAGTGGCTATCAAGATGGGCGCAACCAAAGCGGACTTTGACAATTGCGTGGCTATCCACCCTACCGGTAAGGGTTAATCTCCTTGACCTCAGATTGCACTTGCCTCGCTCGCATGTAAAACTTTCTGTCCTGGTGCACCCACACCGTCTTGCTCACTTATCAAACGTATTTATGTCTAAATCTGTTTGTTTAACTGGACTTGCCGAGATTCTAATAGCTCGTCACTCATATCCTCCTTCTCTGAAGCTGCTGAGGAGTTTGTAACGATGGCCCCTTGGGGTATGATCAGAGACAAGATTGAGTTGCCGCCACCAAAGGCTGACCGGTCTGAAAAGGCACGACTATAAAGTATAGAAGATTGCCCTTGAGCCTTTCAGCCCCTATCGCCCTGTTTTCCCTTGACCTCTTGGCTGGCCAAGCTTTCTTTGCTCAGGCGTGACCCATTCCAACGATGTTTTGATCCTCCTTTTTTTGATGGTATCTAGGGGCCTCCGTCTCACATGCCTTTTCTCTTGTTCTTGCTACCCTCTCTGTTGCACTCTACCTTCTGTTCTATCCATTCAGGTATTGGGGCTCGTAGACAGCGCTACCCTGAAGTACGGCGCTACTGCATGCGCCTTTGGAGCTGCTCTAGGCGCAGCACTAACCCTTCTCATGAAGAAGTCCTAGGCGACGGGCTTGGCATGCCCGCCGGAAGCCACGCAGGGCCATGATTTAACCTAACTGACAGCAGCAGCTGGCAGAGTCATCCTTTCTGTAGGAGCCTTCTCTGCCCTCCTTGCCAGATCACGTAGTACCTTTCTCATTCGTCGTTCTAGACCACAGCTCCGGTGGTACTCCGTAGAGTGCCAATTACCTTAAACATTAATGACCGTCGAATAAAAGACAGCGTCTCTCCCTCTCTCTCTGTCTCTTTTGCCTCTCATTCCTCTTGCCATTAGAGCTTTCCCCCTGCGACGTCAGCCGTCCTCGGTCTCTGTACTCCCAATATCTTGAGCTCCGTCATTCGGCTGGTCATCGGCCACCACAGAACTCTTTCCCTCCTGCTCCTGCTGATGTCTCTTCACCTTGAGAACTAGCGACTAACGGCTAGGATTCAGGCTTGAATGGCAAGTACAGTAAGTACATGGGTACTTGTACTTGCACAGTTAGGGTTTTGGCGGGAAGGAAAGTGGCGGAAGTTTGTTCAGAAAAACATTTTTGGCGATGCTGCCGATTGAACTGACAGAGATTCGCCGGATGAAGGTGAGGCAAGAAGCTCGAGACCCAGACAATGAAGAGCCTATGTAGGTGCATGGGGCTTAGTCTGTGTCTGCACTGCTGGCTGTGAAGGTTAAAAGGCACTAGGAGCCGCCCTTAAGCAGCACGAGCACGGGCAGCTGTATACATGATGGCTCTCGGGTGGGATAGAGACCTTCCTTTCATCGGAAAGACGGAGAAGGCTAGACTCAGGAAGAGACCGCGGCCAGGCAAGGGCAATAGTACTGGATCAGGTGAGCTGGAAGCACAGGCATGTCACGTAGGAGGTATCCCACGGCTGCGGCCGACCATCACCAACACGGCTGACGTTATAGCTTCAAGGCATTCCGGTCAGGGTCGCAAGCACGGGCTGCGACGATTTCTTCAGTGTTTATTTCCCCCAACGTCGAGGTCAGAGCCGCTTGTCTCTTGCCTTCACCGAGAAGCTGCATACTGGCAAACATGGCGCCATGTCCAGCAAGTAGTGGAAGAAGTGGTGGAGGAGGTCAGGGAAGATGTCTTGAAGCAGCTGTCCGCTTACGTTCGGCAGGAAGCCGTTGACGCGCCTGGAAACTATATCCCTCTAACTTTGGCCTACATGCCATCCCTTGACCTTCCAGGTTCAGCCTCCCGGTCTATTGCCTCTTTCCTTAGAGCCTCTGGGCCTAGATATGTGGTGTCGCTCCGCCTTACGGAGTTCTCTAGCCTCGCGTTAGCCCTGCAGGCGATCTATAACCAGCTGACCGGAAGGAAAAAGCCTACAGAAGAAGCTGTCTCTCAGGGACCCTCGGAAAGAAGCGAACATTCTCACATTCACCGTGAGGGTAGAGAGAAAGAAAGTAAGCAAGATAAGGACCATGAATGCGGCAAGAACCTGCTGCCTGGCAGAATGACTGACGTTGAGATCCTGAACCGCCCGAGAGCAGCCAAAGTCAACGCTCGAGCTGCAATTCGCGCCATCTCGGACAGCAAACTAAGGCATTTTAGGCCTATGACCGACGAGGAAGACGACGGTGAACCCTTTATCTTTTCGGATGACGAGGAGGATGAGCTTACTCTTGGTGGACGTTCTTGGGGCTCACGCTCAACACCTGCAACGATGTCAAGAGTTAAGCGCCAGGATTGGATGGCAGCGGTAGCAGATTGGTGGGAGTCGCTTCCTCTTTCTTCTTCTTCAGCAGACAAAGAAGAAAAGGCCCTTGGGCCTGTGTGCATTGTCTTTGAGGAGGTAGAAGCTGCGGAGACCAGTCTCCTAACTCGGCTACTTTATACTTTGTCCGCCCAGCTATCCCATCTCCCTCTTCATCTCATCTTTAGCATGACATCTGCTGCAAGAGATCTACACAGTCGACTTCCACATTCGGTCCTTATTGAGTTTAAGATGGAGTCCTTTGGCAATGTTAGGACAGAGGCAGTAGGGCGGATGATTTTGGAGCGTCTTCTTCTCGGATCTTCTAGGAAACAACTGATAGACCATTCAACCTCACAACCTACTTGCGCTTCTCCATCAACAGACCCTCTTCAACCTCTGGCAGTCCAGTTACCGGGGCCAGTGCTGTCTACACTGCTACATGAGCGGTTTATCCTGTCCTCTAACTCTCTGGGAAGTCTTCTGCGAGACTTACAAGCGGTGCTCCGGGTACACTTTGGCCACACTCGGGGCAGCTATTTGGCTAGTATCAGATGGAGAGAAGAAGATGCGCAGGAAAATAGGGAGGAAGAGAGTGAAACTGAGGAGGAGGAAGGGGAGGACGAGGAGACAGCTGTACCCTCTATAAACGAGATCAATAGCTACGACCTTTGGTACCTGACAAGGAAGAGCACTTCCTATTCCAAGGAGCAACGAAGAAAAGAGCTGCGAGATGCGGTCCAATGCTATCATGTGAAGAGACGTTCCTGGCTCTTCGTTTTCTCTGTGCTTTTTGGGGCTTTACGCTACCTTTCAGGACTACACGTGGAGAGGAACGAGGAGAGACCAGGCAAGAAGGCAACGCCTTTAGAGAGGTTAGACTTATATGGAATCGCTCTCCAAGGATCCGAATTTATACTCTCGTCCTCTGTATATCGGAAGGCCAAACAAACTTTGAGGGCCTGTGGCCTAAAGCAGCTAGCTGGACTGCAGATGTTGCTGTCGGACCACCTCGTCCTAAGTGAGTTAGGAGAAAATGTCTCTTTCTTCTTCTTAAAAGCCATCCGATCCCTCTTCGCTCAGTTGAATGCAGCGCTGGACGACTATGAACAAAGAGGAAAGGACATGACTCTTGATGCTTCTTCGAAGGCTTCGTCTCCTGCACCTGTCAACCCTGCTGGCTCAGCAAGGGGCCTCTTCCTTGCACGACAGGGCATTGAAAGCAAATCCGCAGGCAGCTCCACATCCGCTGTCTCCACCCCAATTGTCTACCAGATAGAGAGGAGCAGAGAAAGGACGATTGAAGGCCAGCAGGAGGCGACAAGGCGAAGGGCGGAGGACGCAGAAAGCAGAGTTCAAGCGCTCAGCATTTACCGCACCTCCTTGGAACACTTGTTGGACGAGTTGTGCCTGATGCTTGACTCTCCATCCTCGTGGCCTTTGTCTCACGTTTTTCTTGCGCCTGAGGCCCTCTGTCTCTATGAACTAAAGACAGTGCTCTCAATGCAAATGAGGCGAAAGCTACTGAATGGACTGGAGTCTCAAGAGTATTCACTGCGGTGAGGAAAGAACGAGTTGCTAGTAGTCGATAAGGCCTGCCTAGGACGTCCATCTACTGCTTTACTCTACTTTGCCTGTGTTGCCGCGTGTCTCTACCTCTTCTCCCTGGGCGTAGAAGATGCTGTTGCTCTTTGACGTTAGGCTTCCTTCCATAGTATTCTCTGGCCTTTTGTCTCATTTTACCCTGAGAACAGCGAGGGCCCGCATAATTGCTGTGTGTCTTGCTTTACGTCTCACTGTTTTGTTCATATTTTACTATGCTTTAGGTGCGATTGCTGTCATGACCCAAAGCAGGATCAAGGTACCTCCGCTACGATGGAGGACATCGTCATTGCCTATCGTCTTCTGGTGGAGAACGGAGAAAAGAATATCTCCCTCTCCAGCTGGTATGACAGTTATCTTGCAGTCTATAACGACGAAGGGAAGACAGAGAGACCAGATAACCCGAGCGAGCAAGGGAGAGGACGTCAGAGAAGGAAGCGGAGTCGATCAGAAGACACAAGAAAAGAGGAGACTTCTGAAGAAAGCCTCTCTGCCGAACTGTTGCTTGCTCGCTTTACACGAGCCGTCTCTGAGCTTCAGTTTATGGGTATTGTCAGGCCCTTTGGGAAACAGGGAGATACCATGGAAAGGCTAGTTTATAAGAGCTGAAAAGCGTTTAGGGAGTGAGCTGCAGCAAGAGTGGGTCAGGCTTAGTTAGAGCAAGCTAACCAGAGAGCCCCGCCATTGTTTTGGCCGATTGCCGCCTTGGAGCCAATGGCGCTTGCTCCTTCTCTCACTTCCTTCATCTGTCTGTCTCTATTGGCTCGTCCTCTCATTCAGTCACTTTTGCTCACTCCTGCAAGCGCCCATTGTCACGAATGCCTAGCTCTTAGGGTCGTAGGAGCAGGAGAAGGGAGGGCGGAACTCCGTCTCATGGACAAACTCCGATATAGTGCCATAGAGGCCAACGACCATACATACAGAAGAGACCACTATAATGGTGTAGCACAGCCATCTCTCCCCTTTCTTCATCTCTTCCTGGAGCATCCTCAGTGCGAAGAGGCAAGGGAGAACATACAGAGTGATTAGCCCAACAGTGGCGCCAATCAGCCCTGCCAGCGGCTCAGCGTAGGGAAGAATAAAAGCAGCGAGAAAGCTAGCAAAGATGGCACTACTAGTGATCCAGAACCAGGTCGTTCGAGCCTGAAGGAAGAGGGCGAGGCTCTTGACACTTCTTTGGCTCTTCGTCTTCTGTGCCACACTATGGGCCTCGGAGAGCAGCGATGACGAAGTGAAGAACCTATCAACAAGAACCTTTGTGAAGACGTAGATTTGTATGCCATAAGCCACAATGATGTGGAGAAGCATGAAAGAAGAGGCCCATTTCTGCACCTCGCCGGTCAGATTATATATGATTGGGTGCTGGACACTGTCCCCTAAATGGACGAAGAGTTAGGACTGGAGGCCCTGACGAGGGCGAGAAATCGAAGGTGGCAAGGAGATCGCTTGAAAAGAGAGAGAGAGAGAGAGAGAGAGAGAGAGAGACACCGAGAGAAGAGAGCGACAAAGAGAGAGAGAGAGAGAGAGTGTAGAAGAGGGAAACGAACTTAGTCCTTAGATCTGTGAAGTCGTGCAACGTACCGAAGAAGTAAAAGCCGGTGCTTGCCACAGTGAGGTAAAGCATGAGGAAGATCGAGTTCGAGGTGCAGGTAACCTTCAGATAATTCTGTGGCTGCTTCATCTCGCACACAACTTGCACGATAATGTACTGTCCGGTGCTGAGAGAAAGAGAAAGAGGGAGAAGATGGGACACAAAGAAGATGAGACGTCAGAAGATGAGACGACAAAGAGAGAGCAATGGCAGGGAAGATAAATAAGAGTGTCATGGAAGAGGAATCTCGGGGTAACGCCACGCCTCTCCCTCTTAAGGTGGGCGACCCTGGTGCTTGGGCTATGACAGCAGCGGAGGTTCACATGGATTTCGCTACAAACAGCCATCTATTGCTGCCATTGAGGAACTTCAACAGTGGACTCACGGTGAGAAGCGGATTGTGAGAACAATGAAAGAGATAGTCAAAAGCGCGAAGAGATGATAGCGCTAAATCACTTACAAGGCAAAGACAATGTTCATCCATCCGGTTATCGCACGAGAGGAGTTATTTGCTTTAGGGTAGACAGCGCTCTCTTGGGCTAGAGGGAGAGAAGCCATCATAATGATAGCGGGGATGATGACACTGAGGACTCCGACGACAGTCAGGAAGAGCATTTCATAGAGAGAACGGTTCTGTGCTATTGGCAACATGATTATGATCATGATGAAGCCGCAGGTGTAGAAGCACAGATGGTTTACTAATGCATGGAGGACTTCCGCACCAAGGAGATGCATGAGAACCTGTAAGAGGGTCGGTAAGTCATCAGAGACTTAGGTAGAAATGAGGGAGTGAGAGACAACAGTACTAGGAAGGCATAGATGTGCCCTTGCCTGGCTGAAGAGAAAAGTAGGATGAGCAGCAACGCCATTGATAATGAACTGTTGGGAAAGGGACACAGAGCTATGAGCCAGATGGAAGGCTGGGTCAAGAAATGAAAAAAAGTTGAGGCAGGCAGGTTGATCGCAAATTCAAGCAGCTCTCTAGATGTAGCCTTTGCGGTCATACTTCTAAAGCGGATAGATAAAGAAAAGGATGGTCAATTGGCACGACTCAAGCCGTACAAAGGTTGGGACCAAGTTAGACCAGAGGAGAGAGGAAGGACTCACACAGACGCCGCAGATGAAAGTGTACAGCAGACCATCTACAATGATGCCTCCGATCCTCCCAAAGGCTAATGTAGACACATCGGACAGAGAAAGCCGTAAGAAGACGATAGCAATAGGATCGCGGAGCTCAAAGGGAGGGATCGAGGTTCAGGTCAAAGAGGTGACGCGGGGAGGAGGTGCAAAGGATCACACTGTGTGAGTGGAGCAAGGAAGACGAAGCTGTGAAACAAACCTATAATTCCAATGTCCCTAAAGGAGTTGATCTCAGGATGCTTTATCTTCAAGCGGCCCAGCAGCGTGGTAGTATACGTGGCTCCAAGGGAGAGGAGAACAGTGCTACTGATTCCCACTCTATCAGAAGTAAGACGTCAGCAGGCAGCCAGAAAGCATACAAAGAACCACATGCAGAGCAAACACGAAGAAACAAGAGTGACTGCGCACAAAGACAGACGAAAGATAATAGAGAGGCAAGGATATAGTAGCTATATCAGCCCATCAAGCTCTATGGGACGAGGGAGAAAGTGAGCGGCAGGTGGGAGAGAGACAAGCACCGAGAGCGAGACACAGGCTGGCGACATGATGGGAGTGGAAAGAAGTGGTATCGCCAGTAGTAAGGCCTAGAGGAGGCTCTATCTCGTACTAAGGCCTAGAGGAGGCTCTATCTCGAAATGGCAGCTAGATCGGCAAACGTATCCGAAAGGCCGCGGGAGGACAAAGTGATAGACAGAGTAGCAGATGTTTACAACGTAGATGCAAAAGCCAAACGGAGACAGAGCCAAAGAGAGGCAGAGCCAGGAAGAGGCAGGTTGTCCCAAGTAAAATGGAGGCAAACAGGTGGTGACACGTACATCCAGCCCACACGGGCAAAGGCTGACGGGGAGCTAAGCACTCCCACTCCCAAGGCATTGGACAACACGACAATGACTCCAAAGAACCAGGAGAACTTGTGCAACCCCATAATGGTCACGTCCGTGCCCTTATAGAATAGCTTGCCAGGGACGCTGAGAGTTCGCCGCCGGACGGTTGACAATACGCTTTGTCGGATGGACGAACGTGAAGGAGCACGGCTCGGCCGCATTTCCTAGAAAAACCCCACTGGTGTTTAGACCAACGCCAAAGCTTCATTTGTCCTGGACTTTACTTAGTGCACCTACCGATGGTCTTGCATGGTTTGCTTCTGTCAGGTTGGGGTCAGGCAAGAGAGGAGACGAGGCGGACTCTACATCATTGTTCTCCATTAGAGCGCTTGAGTTTACGATGGCGTACCGCAGCTCTACTGTCTAGCCGATGACCGTAGGACCGATTCCAGTTGCTCAAGGTCCGCCTATATGCTTACGGCAAGGCACACTGATGTTTTTCTGGGATATCAGAGGTCAGGATAGTGCAGCTTATAAACTCTTCTAAAGGTGTCTAAAAGCGCGCAGGCCTAGCGGGAGACTCCATGGTGTCAACCTATGAGTCCATTCAGTGCCTCGTTATCGCCAGCCTGTGGACTCCATTTCCCATCCCCTTCCAGCCTTGCAAGCATCTAGCGATCTCTTGATGCCTGAGCAGTCCTCCATGGAGCTCTGAAGCCACCGCTCCCTTGGCGCTCATCATCCTGTTGATGGACAGTGCCTCGAAGATCGAAGAAGTATCAGCATCTCCTTCCCAACATAGCATGCCATCCTGGCTTCTCTAGCCGTTAGCGGTAACGGACGACGGTTCGATTGAGAGATCCAAATCCTGGAGGAGCTTTGAGAGAAGTGGGGACTCGATGTAGTAGTAAGCACTGTTTGCACAAGAACCCTGGAGCCAGCATGTTGACACACTGTATTAAGGGGCTACCCGATGGCCGTTAGCGGCTACCTAATGGCCGTTAGCGGCTACAGCTCAAGGGTAGGCCATGCTAATAAATGACGAGGTTTCCTTTTGGCCAGGCAGGGCGGGCGGGGCTGTGGGCTGGATATCCAGAGTCCGAAGAGCGTCGTCCAACCTCATCAGCCGCGGTCCGCTCCATGCTTGCGCTGGATGGCTGGCTCTCTGAGTCCAAAGAGTTGCTGATCAACAGCCTCAGTCATGTCTTGACCCATAGAAGCAAGGGGCTTTATCCAGGGGTAGACAATAGTCGTTCTACTGGTTCGTTCTTAGGCCGGTGAGGGGCTGTGTATCTTTCAGACGATGGTGACATCAACCTCCTGTTGTGCTTGCTGGTCGCCAGTCCAGTGCTGCCTCGCTGTTTGCTTCTTTTGGTTGATTTCCCTCATCCATTCAGCTTCCCACCTTATAAATCACAAGGGCAGAATCTTGGGATTGCGAGGATGCGCTGCTGCCTTGCTAGGGCCTTCCTAGTTGGACACGCTGAACCTAAAGAATAATGATAAGAGATGGGATCAGTAGCGCTCTTTCTCCTTGTTACAAGACGATGTGTCTTCCTCTCTTCTTACCTGCATTACGGTTGAAGATCACTTGCCGCTTGTGAAAGGCAGAAGTACTCACGGTCCGTCAGCGTTAGTCAGCAAGTTTCTCTCTTCCGGTGAGAGGGAGGAGTAGAAGTTATAGGTCACAATTAATCTCCTCGGCAGCTATATAATATCCTTTCACCGAGTCTTTGAGCTTTTAGCCAGTGCCAGCCAGAGCTTGTTGTTGGTGGTGGCAAAGAGGCAAAGCTTGACAGCATGAAGATCACGCTCTTCGCTCGGGTCTTCCCTTTTCTGGCTCTTGCACTGCCAACTTCCATTTTCTTTGCCGGTGAAGTTCATGGCGCTGTGGGACCATGGGGCAGCAATAAAATCTGGGGTCTTAACTACGACCCGCAACTACGACCAGGCGACGGGGTTCACGATTGCGGCTACAATGAGCAATCAATAGAGTCCGATCTGTGGAAGATTAAAGCTGTGACTGGCCGCTTCCGTACTTATAGTTTACTCGGATGCGATGTGGGCCGAATATACCTGGAGAAGGCAGATAAAGTGGGGCTGAAGGTCTGGCTGGGAATGTGGGTTGGCAAAGACAACGGTGCACACATTAGGCGCGAGATTGCTGAGCTCTCTAGATTGCTTTCGGATCCAAGGCTACGGGACATCTATTCAAGAACTGTTGAGGGTGTCATCGTTGGATCCGAGGTCCTATTCCGGGAAGACGCTACGCCAGAGCAGGTAAGGGCTATCTTCAGTAGGTGCTACAGCGCAAACTCGCCTCCAGAAGAGGAGGAATCAAGAAACAGAGAAAGAGCAAGGCCAGAAAAGGGACAAAGGCCAACTATCCATGCCAGGAGAGAAAGAGACCGGCAACAGCTGCTAAGGTGCCTGATATCTGACACTCTAATTACCCTTCCGCAGCTGACGCAGTATGTTAAGGAGTTGAGGGCCGTGGCGCGGGAGAAGGGGGTCTCTGTCACTGTGGCCAACGCTGATGTCATAACCACGGACAGCGTCATCCAAGCGGTGTGTATGAGTCTAATACTCTGCTGCCTAGCTTGTTACTCTCCTTGCCGCTGGTCTTCTGAGCCTCATATTTATTGGCTTGAGGCTAAATGTCTGAGAGACGCTCATTGTTTTCTAACGTTCTGGTGCTCTATAGGTTGATGTCGTGATGCAGAACAACTTCCCATTTTGGGCAGGCTATAGCATTGACGGGGCTGTAGAGTCTCTCCCCACCCTCATCCGGGAAACAAGGGAGAGAGCTCAGAGGTACGGGAAGACCTACATCATCGGTGAGACTGGCTGGCCATCTCGTGGCAATCCCATGAAGCCTTCCACACCTGGCAATAAGCCCGGCATGGCTTCCCAGAATGTAAGAGATCATCTTCATGGTTTTCAGCATGAGGTATTGCCGTCAATCCGTCCACAGCACTAAGCCAAGGCCTTGCTCATTCCTTTCGCAGCGGTACCTGAATGAGTTAACCTGCCTCCTCAACCAGAAACAGATTCCTTTTCTCTACTTCCAGGCCTTCGACATGGCTTTTGATAAGACCAACAATCCTAGTAAGTGGACATACGAAGGGAGACCACAAGATGAAGTATAATTAACTAGCTCCTTAACCCTCCTCAAATATAGATGGAATCGGAGTGGATCAGCACTGGGGCATCTACAATGCTCAGCGGACTGCCATGAACTCCTGGATCCAGATTCCTACCACGTGCGCCACACGCACACCCGCTCCAGCATGCACAATAGAGGATGGTTATGACTACATTGGGAACGATCTTGCGGAGGTTCCAGGAGGCAGCGCCGAAGTTTGTTGCGGCCTTTGCCAGGCCAGGCAGGGCTGCGAGGCCTTTGTTTGGTCCACCTACAATTCCGGCACGTGCTTTTTGAAGTCGGCAGCCGTAGAGCCCCCTGCGGACAAACCCTTCAACTACATGCTTCGAAGGGGAAAGATCTCTGCTCGATGCCCTCCATTGGAGGATAACCTAGACATTGTCGGGGGCGATGTAGGCAGTGTAAACGGAGTGAAAGATGCTGCAGAATGCTGCGCGCATTGCAACCGTTTCGCGGGATGCAAGGTCTTTACCTGGAGTGATTTCGAGGGCGGGACCTGTTGGTTGAAGAGTGGAAGGGGACAGACAGCGTTCAAGGCTGGAGTGAAGTCAGGTGGCCGAGTGCTCTCACCTTCTGCTGGTGTCTGCAACAGTGCAGTGAAGCCGCTTGCTGGTGACTTTTCTGGCAATGATGTTGGCAGCGCCAAGAGCTCCTCGGCAGAAGGCTGCTGCGCTGTCTGTACTAGCCGCAGTGACTGCTTCGCTTACACCTGGACAAGCTATGAGGGTGGGACGTGCTGGCTGAAAAGCGCACCTACGCTAACGCGACAGAACCCCTCAGGTGGTGCACTGTCCGCTCCTGTGTGCCCTGGAGGTGTGGAGGAGGGTGTGGACTTTGTAGGCCAAGATATTGGGTCTCGGGGTGGAGTGCCTGTGGCAGAGTACTGCTGCGGGTTGTGCAATAAGACGCCCGGATGCAGGGCCTTTACCTGGTTGTCTGGGTACCAGGGCGGGACCTGCTTCTTTAAGTCCGGCGCTAGCCAACGGGCAGCCAACGCTCAGTGCCGCTCTGCTGTAGTGAAAAGATAGAGCCCCGCTTACTTGCCTAATGTGAGTGAAGATGGAACAGCGAGGGCCAATGCTGGGTCATGGCTCCCAGCTACTGACCGTGCTCTGCTCACCTCGCATTTTGAAGATAAGATTGAGTATTAATAAAGTTTGCAAAGATATAGCTTGCGTTCAAGAAAGGGAGAAGGTGTCTAACAAACGGAAAACCTAAGTAAGGGCCCGGATCTAGCCTTACTAAGTCATTGTCAGATGATCTCAGCAGAGGTCAACGGCTGGCCTTGGAAGGAACCTTGATCGAATCACCAGGTTGATGAAAATAGGTTTATGAGTATCTTCTTCTGAAGGGCCGGCCAGACACCATGGACGCCTAAGTTGCCGCCGCTGCTCATTGATGGCCCTTCGTGCTCAGGTATCGCTCTGCCCTTACGACTGCCTTAGCCATTTATGGTATCCTGTGCCTCTTTAGCTTGATTTTCCTTGGCCAGATAATGAAGAACGCTCTTCGCTAAGCTTTTTCTCTTCCCAGGGCGAAGCTTTTCACTTGCATGGAGGTTAATCCTGGACTGGAGTCCCGTCCGCTAGATCGCCAGTGATTTGTAACAGAGCTTCGAGTTCTCTTTATTTGAGCTTATATCGCCTTTTCTTAGACTTCGTCGACCTCTGCTAGCTAAGGCCAAAGGAACCGATATCAGCGCTCTAGAAGCTACAGAACATGGATCTTAGGTCTCCTCACGCTCCTCAATCTGCCTCCAAGCACGGACAAAGGAAGTATTAATCAGGTGACGCGTATCGAACGCAAAACTCTCGCTTTGCTTGTGATAGGTCACACTCTCCGCATACGCAGCGCCGAGGACATTGATGAGATTCTTATCTTTGTCTGCGCAGTCATTATCACAGGAATGCTGGAAATAGACCCACACATCTCTCTCACAAAGATACTGGGCAAACTCCTCCGACACATACGGACAATGGCCGTCTAAGAAGAGGAATATGGGCGTTTTCTGACCGCAAGAGGGCTGCCTCTGAAGCTGCTTGACAATATGCTTGGCGAGAAAGAGGTCTGCCAGTTCTTCTGGGTGATCGTCATCAGTGGAATAGGAGTGGTGCACCTCGTAACTGTCTGACAAACCCTTTCTCAAGGCAGTGGTGGTATCGTCTTCGTGTTCAGTCAGATGGTGCACGATGAACGGTGTGATGGGAGTCTGGCCTTCACCAGAGCTGAGGATATGGACACTGGCCCATTGCGAAGCCATCGCTTTGCCTTTCATAGTTTTGAAAGGCTGGTTTCTGTCTTCCTTCTGGCAATACACTTGGCAACACGCCCCTTCTGTGTCTAAAGCAAACTCCCTCCAGTGAAGGATTTGATTGGTTTGGATGTGCCGCTGTACTACCTTGGCCAGCTCTCCACTATTTCTTAGAGTGTTCGCGATGTTATGCGCCGTTATCTCAAGATACCTTGGTAGACCATTCATGGGGCTGAATGGCTCTCGATATGCTGGCTTCTCATGCGTTCTAGATGCGAGTTGCCTTAGCCTAAACTTCAGGAGGTCCAGCTCTCTCTTATCCTGTCTCTCACGCCATCTATAGAACTGCTGGCTGTTTCCCATTCCAACATACTCTTCCAAAGGGTCGCCCTCCTCCTCCTCTAGCGACCAAAGGGCATCCAACGGGGCTCTTTTCAGAAGTGCTCGGAGCCCTTCACGCACGTCGTCAGCCCCATAGAGCAACAGTGCAGCTATGAACATCTGCTCTTTGTTCGGAAAGGTCGTGAGTCGGCCAAAGAATAGTTCCTGCCTTATCGCGGCGAGTTTGGCTGCTAGAGTCTCCTTTCCAGTGGCTCCTTGCATCCTTCCATCCTCAAAGTCTTCTTTGATCTTCTTCCAGCATTGCTGCCGGCTCCTCACTTGCCTTAGGTAAATCTCAAAGCCCTCATCGTCCACGGATGACTCTTCAGAATCACATAAAAGGTTGCGACTGTCCTTCGACGCTGAAGAAGTTTGTGACATCTTCCTGTTATTACGTGGAGCTGAAGGCTTAGTCTTCTTCTTCCGGCGGCCAGGATGAGGGATCTTCAATCTTCTTACAGCTTTAGCGATATCGCCCAAAGACGCCTTTCTAGGGTTCGGTAGGTCCAGGAGCTCCATATACCGCCGGAGTGTCCTCCCAGGAATGTGGTATTGCTCCTCTACCTGTTTCTGGGTCAAATGACCCTGGCAGTGGAGTCGAAGAGCTCTCTTTACCGTGGCATCAGTGTAACTGCGCTTTGGTCCAATTTTCAAGAGCTTACGCAGCTCTCGACGGAGGGAGGTCTCGCTATAGAAGTTCTTGAATCTTCTCAAGTATGGCTGTACTGCCTCCTCCTGAACATCAAGGTTGTGGAGAGCATCAGTTTGTGGCACCTTATGGATTATGATGCTGAGGACAGCTTGCATTAGCTGCTCCCTTGAGGCTCTCTCCTTGGCGGACTTTGGCGGAGCCAGCTCGAGCATGCTGTTACTCTTAGACGCCATGCTGTTGAATTCCAAGCTCTATACAATGCTGTTGGCCTCGAAGCTCTATACACTTTCTGGTCTAGACAGTGCGCTGAAGTTAGTCTGGAGCTTCACTCGTGCTCTCGGGAGAAAGCGCTGTCAGAGCGGCGCTTCCAGAAGTCGCTTCTCATCCGTTTTTGAGGGAACTAACTCCGCCCCGCGCGCCCCCACAGTGAAGGAAAGGGTATGACGTCTGAGGAGCTTCGTAGCGGAGTATTGATTTCAAAGTCTCCATGGAGTTCTGATGTTCGCAACACGAGTTCTGATGTTCGCACTTTGACAGCTCATTCAGAATACTGAAAGGGCTATTTCTGCATAAAGTGCATCTTGGCACACTCAGTTTCTGATAAGAACCATACACTATATTATGAATATAATGAGCTCACTAGTTTGTTATTCCGTATGGGAATAGGCGAGCTACTCATTATACTGAAAAGGGAAATAAGAAAGGAGCCGAGGAGACAACTGAAACAAACGGCAAGCGAACAACATCGGACGCACTTTGAGGTTTGATGAGAGCGCTAATTGCTGTTGAGCTCCATCCTCCGAGCTGGAGCTTCACATTCCCCTTGACAGAGCTTTTTGCAGCTCCTCAGACACTGATATCTGTCTTTCTACTGGAGCCAGAGGATGGCATGTCAGGCCAGCAGCGGCACTCAAGCTCTCATGAACATCGTCTTCCTTGCTGATTAGCTAGTCCACATGGACTCCGCATAACTCTCTCCACCACCTGTAGATTAGGGGAATTCCAACGTCACAGATCACCCCTTATTAAACAATGGTAAGGCGTCGCATTAGATCAAGGATGGAGACCTCGCTGTCTTCGCTCTGGCTTTCGGACTTAATCTGTTGCTTGCCACCTTTGGGGCGTCAATGGTCCTGTCCTTGCTCTTCACCTCTTTGTATGTCAACAAGCTTAGCCTACTAGCCTATTACTCTCTGCATCACAGTTATGTGCTAATATGTGTACTAATACTTCATCCGCCGTTTGCAAGTAGTCTGTCACCCTGCATACGTCTCACGGTGACATCAAGATAGAGGTGTGCTGTGACACAGCGCCAACAGCCTCAGAGGTAGGCGATCATGGTCTAAGTGCTCACTCCTAGTGCCTCACTTGCACCCACAGAACTTTCTCGCACTATGCGCTTCAGGATACTATGACAACACCAAGTTCCACAGGTCAGGATGCAACAAGCACGGGCATAGACTTCTGGTCAACCCGTACTCATCGTTCATTTACTCTATCCTTGCTTTGATAAAAGGAACATCAAGGGGTTCATGGTCCAGGGTGGAGACCCTACTGGCACTGGAAAGGGAGGAGAAAGTATATGGGGAGGCAAGTTTGCCGACGAATTCCACCCCGAGAATCGAGTGAGTAGCTTGTACTTCCACTGCTGTTGCTCCTTTATGAAGTCCCTGTTGCACCGACTCTCTTACTGTTGATAGTGGGTATCATGTTCTCACTCTTTCTCTCTCTCTCTCTCCATTTCTCTTACCTATCTTCCTATCCAACCCTCTCCATTCCCTCTCTTCTGCCGCTCTTTCACTCTCTTTGGTCCCTGTCGTCCGAGCGTTGCTCAAACTGTCCTCTCCTATGCAGCCTTTATTTCCTGTTTTGGTGACTTCTCAGTCTTCACGATCTTGCGTCTGGGTTGTCTAGTTGTGAGTAAGTGATCTCAGACTTCGCCTGACGCTTTGCTCTTCATAATAGCATGACCGGCGAGGAATAGTGTCCATGGCCAACAGCGGCCCAAATACGAATAAGTCGCAATTCTTCATCACGTACGCCAAGCAGCCGCACTTAAATAACGTTTACACTGTCGTCGGAAGGTAAATTGCCTGCGTGGCTCTCCGGCAGCCACTTGTTCCCTCCCCTTGGTGTCCGCCTCTCATCAGTGCTTCATATTGGCTCTTAATGACCAGCTCCCTTGCTGATGGGAGTTCATACCACGCATGAGACGTTCCGTCTCATCTACGCATATTCGGTCTTAAGTTCCCTCACTCTTCTTACTATCGATGTTGCTATCTCATCTCTACTCTTTCGAGTGACCTCCGTGCGTTTTCCTTGTCTCCTTAGCTATAGTAACTTTCCATATGTCCTTCTATCTATTTCTCTGCAAGAGGTTATCCTACGCTTCTGCACTATGTCGCAGTTTTCTTTAGTCCTGGGTTACTCTTCCTAGCTTCACACTTGTACTGCACCTCGACCACCATGCATGAATTTAACCTCATACCCTCCCGGCCCCTACTTTCTGTGCAGAGTCATTGATGGTATGGAAACTCTTGACGCGATGGAAAAAGTTCCCACTGATAGTAAAGACCGGCCTTTGAGTGAGATAATCCTCAAGAGCGTCACTATACACGCCAACCCTCTTGCAGACTAAGGACACTGGCAAGAAGGAAAAAAAAAATAAAAGGACTGAATAGTCATGCATGCTTATTGAAGAACGTCACCCATCTTTTCTTTGCTCATCCATCCTGTCCCTGACCCCGCCTCCTACTCAAAGAACGCCATATCTCCTTCTTTTCGCCTTCAGAATAATCTGCATCTCTTCATCACTTCTTAGCAGTGTGGTGCTTGGTGTTTCTGGCATGTCCGCTAGGGGACATTGTTCGTAAGTCTTCTCTCCTCATAGTTCTTTGCTATCAATCGGTTCACGGTTATCAGCTCCATGTTTATGAGATGATGTCAGGTGGAGCTTCTCTTCTGTCTTTTCAATCACATTCTCCGCCAACTCTAAGATCCTTGACTCGATTTGCTGGTGGCCGGTTCCTTCTTTCCACCGATAGTGCTTGTTTGCAACTATCCCAGTGTAATGCTCAACCTTTCCAGATGGCCAGGTTACCTGAGCGCCAAAAATGGACGTTAGATAAAAGAAAGTAAGAGAGATAGGAAAGGAGAGGCAGCACTAAGCCATGATAAGGACAAGGAAGTGTCCGCAGAGGCCAGGCAAGCATAGAGAATAGCGAGACCAGAAGATTATAGAAGAGTAGCAGTGAAGGGTCAGGAATCGGCCAGCCAGAACCCAGGGGACCATTTCAAGGGCACGAGGAGACCTTGAAGTTGGCGGCTTCGTCTTGGCCATCTCCAAGGCCGAAGATCAGTCTTCGAGACTCCGAGGAAGCGAAAGAGGAGCCACCCGTCACTTCCTTCACTCCTGCGATGGTGTCCGGAATTGGAGCGGCGAGGTACATCTCTACTCTTGCACCCACAGCGTCTCTATAGCAACATCAGGCGGGGTTACAGGATATAGTAAAGCAAAATAGTATCTGATAAAGCAGTTCAGACTCAATCTCAATAAGTGGCGACCAGAGATGTAACCTATAGTTGTGCTGTGAGGAGGCAGGCTTACCTGTTGCTCTCCACGCCAATCAGCTGAATGGAGATGTACCGATTACCGTTTCCTGCACAGCACGAGGCACAACATAGAGTAAGACCTTCTTGCTCTGTCCTTGCTCCTTACTCTCTTGAAATTCCACATCTTCTCTCTCGTGTGACTTTTGGCCCCCGACAATGTTTCTCTGTCGCCTACCATTGTTCATCAAGACAGTGGGGGTGCCATCCCCTTGCCAGCCAAACTTTTTCTCAGTGCCAAAAAGGTTTAGATCAGCACCGAACTTGGTTGTGGCCACCACGATGTCAGGGAATCCTAATAAGAAACAGGAAGGCACGAGAAAAGAGATGAGTACCCATACCTTAAAACCTTCACAAAGGAGACAGTATGACACAAACGCAAGAAACTGAAAGGCACCGCTTCTCCTCCTACCATCGTTATCAAAGTCGGCGATAGCTGAACCTGAGGTGAAGATGTCACTGAGGTCCACTCGGAGGTACTCCGAGGCTTCCTTCATAGTAACGTTGCCTCGCCATCCAGGCCGCTGATGGGTGAAGAAGAGGCGACCTGTAGGCCAGTACAAAGCGTGATGTAGGATGCAGCGGGGTGTGATGAACCCGAAAGGTTGAAGTTAGAGTGGTCCTCCAGCTGCTTTTTAGCTCTTGAACTTACCTGGATTTGAGTACAGAAAGGGCCTCATAGCAGCTGCCCCGAACATGGCAAGGTCATCGAAGCCTAGACAAGCCAAAAAAGAGCTCAATTAAAAATGGATCGTAGTATGATAACAACATTAACGCAGCAAAGGAAAGGGATGCCAAAGCGAAGAGACGTCAGGGAAAGCAATGTCTGAGGTCAAGATACGTTGACTAGTAGCACTGATTGGATCAGCCTGGAGGTGAATCAGCCCTACCATCATTGTTGAAGTCCGCACTGTTGACGCCCCACCCCATCTCATACTGCCCTATGCCGTACTGGTCAGCGGCGTTGGTGAAAGTCCCTTCACAGTCACTTAGAAAAAGTCCGTGGGGCTGATCCTTGATATAACTCAGTACTTGATGCTCATGCTTGGTCATACCCATGTTCGTCGCGCTTCAGAGCAGGAAGAGAGACAAACAATGAGGGAGTACAGGGCACGCAACGTAGCAGGGAAGGGATATAATGACGGCAGGGAGAGTGAAAGTGACAAGAGAGTTCTGCTTAGGTGTTGAAGTCAGAGCTGTGTCGAATGTAAGGACTGCGCCACCCCACATTTTGGTCCTCAAGGAAACTTGTAAGGCTCTCTCACCAGAAGTCCAGGCAACCGTCCTTGTTGAAATCTCCGTAGGTTATTCCGCGCCAGTATCCCAAAGCAGTGTCCAAGCCTGCTTCGCTGGTTCGATCCCGGAAGGTGCCATCTCCAAGCTGTTCGAAGAGAAAGATAGGCCCCGGTTCCACACTCGGATGGACAGTATTGCCATTCAGGGCAAGCATGTCCAGATCCCCATCCCCATCGTAATCAAAGAAAGAGACCATTGGAAGGCCAGGGTACGGTGTGAGAAGAGCAGCTAGGCCGCTGGACTCCGTAGCGTCTTCGAACGTCAACTTCTTCTTGCCTGGCAATCGGAGGGATAAATGTTAGACGAATAGAATGGAAAAATG
Organism: Hyphochytrium catenoides; assembly: GCA_900088475.1. Lineage (NCBI taxonomy): Eukaryota > Hyphochytriomycetes > Hyphochytriales > Hyphochytriaceae > Hyphochytrium > Hyphochytrium catenoides. Next base: position 325,518 of record FLMG01000355.1, read on the forward strand.
GAATGGGTAACTCAATGCTTTAGATGACAAGCCCTGATGTGACTCCTTCGGTCTCCAACTCCCAATGGATGGGACTAGCTAGCATATCACGCTTGCCTCACCTTGCCACCCTTCCTCTTAATCCGGGTCATCTCTCCCTTCCTTTTACCCTGCTCCTCCTAGCCCAATGTTCAACAACAGATCATCGTACTACTTCTGCACCGTCAAGCCTAGCCTCTACCATCTCTCCGGCCTCTGCTGACTTTACCTCTATTTAAAAAAAGCTTGCTGGGGTAGTTCCTCCTGTTTAAAGGTTTCCACTTGGCATCACCATGAGCTGCAATGAAGACATCAAGATAACCGTCATTGTCTATGTCCGCCAAAGCTGCTGAGGAAGCTGTAGCAGGCCCAAGGAGCCCAGAGTCCTAACCGCAACGAGATGAGCATTCACGATCACCACGCCAGAAGGAGATAATGAAGTCCAAGAGAATCAAAGGACGATCAAGGAGTGAGAGGTGAAGAGATAAAACGGTACGAAGGTGCATGTCAGTTAAAGAGGGAGGAGCTTAACGGAGGGAAATAACCCTGAGAGAAGAAACAACGTAAGCACGATCTGGGCAAAGAAGCAAAGAGAATTTTGTGCACGAGCTAACACCGAAGAAGATCAAAGAGCAAAGCGAGGGCTGTCGAGTGTGATTGGAGGGGATCAGGTACACCGTTCAGCTTCATGTTAAAGAATCGGTGGCCGTCAAGTCAGAGCCACAGACCTTAACAATCTCAAAAGTGCCGTCGCCATTGTTCCGCCACAGAACAGTTTTATCACCGTCTGCGACACACAGAAGGTCTACCAGTCCGTCATTGTCAAAGTCCGCCGCCAGAAGTGCTGTCGCCTGCGCAAGTGCCTGTGGGTCCCCAAACGCCTTCGCGGTGACATCCTGATTCGCAAGAGTGCCAAAGAACGACTATGTAAGTCTATCCGAATGCCATAAGAACTAGATAGCATTATAGGCATGAACCTCGAAAGAGGTAAATCTCTGTCCTTTGTTTCTGTAGAGTCCTCTTGCCACTGCAAAGTCCTCGAAACCATCCCCATCATAGTCTAAGACTGCCACTCCAGACAATAGATTAGAGACGGTAACCTGGCGGCAGGCGGAGCAAGGGTAAGTGCGAAGGAAGCCTAAATCAATGCGAATGGAAGGAAAACTAAGCTGACACAGGGGAAAGCATATCGGTCGCCTCGCTTACATCGTTGGCAGGGATCTCTAGCTTTGAGAAGCTGACCGGTCGGAAAGGGTACTGAAAATTGTACTGTTTCGAGTCTTCTCCGTCACCAAGCTTTACTGATACGAAGGCCAAGGACAGCCACGCCCAGGCCCTCATACTGCCGCTTGTCTAGTAGAACGCTTCGTTCAAGTCAGGTCGCTGCCTTCTAGACGGCGATGCCCCAGAGTAAACACTGCCGATCTCTAGAGGTAATTTGAGACCGACTCTGAAAGCTCTGACATCGCTCCAGCCTCCAGCAGCAAGGCACAGAATCTACGATGAGCTCGTACAAAAGATCTGCTGACAAGATCTTTGTGTCCCGTCTGACGCCTGACTTCAAGCTTCGCAGTGCCGATTGAGAATAAGTAAGGAAGGAATCAAGAACGCCTTCTATTCTCCGCACTACTATCGTGGATAAGGGGTAGATTCGATATCAGAACAATGCTCTTGTCAGGTCGTTATGGGTCTTGACGGTCTTCAATCCTCAACTTTCCACGGTCAACAACAGGGTGTCGTCTTTTGTTCTGGCAGCCCCTGTCTGCAGCATTGGAAGCAAGGCTCCTCTTCAGATCATAAATCGACGCTATCCAGCATGGCAAGAGATGACGTGTCCGCGGCCACCATTACAAGTGCAAGGACACATCCATACCATAGATGCGCCATTGCCTCAATGCTCCTGTTGGAGTCATCACAACGCGGTCACCTATTGACGACGATGCCTTCGTCGTGGTCCTCTATTAACATCAAGCCGGGAAAGCGTCTCCTATGGCGCAACAAACATTATAGAAGATCGGCTTCTTCTCTTACGACTATACAAAAGGACATGTATGGCAGACCGAAGAAGAGAGATCTTGTGGTGGCGGCTGAAGAATACGTTAGCACAAAGCCACTCGCCTGCTCTTCACCGCATTGACAAAAGGGTCCAACAGGGACATTGCCAGGATCTTTCCTAGAACGAAGCCTCTGTCGTCTCTCTTCCGTATTTCCCGCAGGAGGTTAGCTCCAATGCACTACCCACACGTCTTCTTCCAATTTGTTTGGGAGGAACAGGTCAAGTAATAAGGATGACGACGGTGACACTGAAGGCAGGAGCGTGGTCACGCTCATGAAGGAAAGAAACAGCCGCCCTAGAGGCGGAGAAATCCCCAACACGAAGAACTATCTTGCCTCTCCCAACAGCAGGTTTGCCGCTTCTACTGATCACCTTTTTTTTGTAACACATGTATGGCGTCATGGCTTTTGACAACAACTTCAACAACGCAGTCGACGAGCGAGTGGTCGGCGGAGATTAGAGCTGTAACTGTCATCACTGACACTACTACTTCCTTTCTCGACAGAAAGAAAGCAACCAATAAGCTCTCACACCGACTTCCCAACAAAACTACATCTCCTACGTAAGAGAAGCCATACAGACACAGCTCTTGTCACGACAAGAGAAGAAGAGCCCCTTCAACAACACAGAAAACTACTTCAACATCTCAATCACCCTAGAGAGAGGAGGGAAGCCTACATCATCGTCCGCGAACTGTACAAAGTAAGTAACAAATAACTCCTCTCACTCCAGGTCATAGCCACCACTAGAACCACCGACGACCACTCACCACTAAACAACGCCTATTGCAATTCCTCAGCATCACTATCACAGAGAGTACTCATCACTACTGAAGACCTTCACCTACACCCATCAGTGTACCGAAGGAAATAAAGTGCCATGGAACCCAAGCCCTAATAAGAGCAGCTCTTCTTGGACCTCTGCCGGTAGACCGTGGAGTAGAGATCTGGTTCGATATTTGCAGGCTATAGTGCTATAGCAGATTCTATGCGTATCAAACCAGATTTTCAACTACAAGGTCTACCAGAGGGCCAAGAGCTGCTCTTAGGGGTTGTTGGGTTTCCCATGGCCCTTCATTTCTTCCTTCAGTAGTAGTGTTGATAGAACCAGCCAGATCTCTACTTCTTCAAGGTCTCACAGAAAAGTATCTTCTGTCCTTGATTCTCATCTAACAAGCGCTACTTCGTCGAAATTACCTCTCCTACATTAGGCAACGCCGAAGTTACTCATAAAGGGCTTGTGATTATTTAGAATGTTCTCAATGGTCCACTTTGTGTCCACCACAGTGCTGTACAGCGTAGTAGCGTGTTGAAATTAGAATTACACAACCCCTATTCGGAATCTGTATGGACGTTACAGTGATGTGATGACCAAAGCCGAATGTTTCCCCATGATAAAAGCCTTAGCTGTTCTACCGGCAAAAAGATGACAAGCAAATGATAATGAATGACCGGCATCATCAGTGTGCTTCCCACGAAGCGACAGTGCTGTTTGCGACGGAGCGGGCGGGAGGAAGCGATCTTGTCTATGATGGGACTTGTCATCGGAACACCACCACAGAAAGAATCTGACATCCTTGGCGCTGTTTAAGGTCTCTTGCTGGTCAATGCGCTGAGGACTGTAAGGAACAAGACATCAATAACAAGGGAGGGCCATCATCTAGGATTCGAACGCGTAGACTCGAGGAGCGCCATGGGAGCGAGTACGTCCTCCACCACCGAGAACAATCCCTATGACAACTTCGTTCGAGAGGAGTTCAGGAGGCTCACTGCCGGTCACCATCCTCCGCGAAAGTATTTGGCCTTGAAAGACCTCATGAAGCTTGGGCGAAGTGAGTTCATTCCGGTTGATTTCTCTCATATTGGGGTGCTCTTTGTCCTAGATCAATCGAGGGATGGCACTATCTCCTTGGAAGAGATCTTCAATTTTGTCTCGATCTGCCGAAAGGAGCAGCCTAAGTACACAGCGCATGATTTCGGTACTCAAATGCATGCATACTGCACACTACGGATGTGGACCTACCTCAACCAGTCCCCAGAAAACAAAGAGAGGTTCATTGACTGGGTCATGCAGCTGATCATTGAGTCGGTTATGGTGTCCTATACCAGCGAGGATTCCTCCAAGGTCGTCCTTGATGACTCTATGGCCTTTGATAACTCTATGGTGGACCCTCTTGTGACAATCAAAGGTGTAAAATTCATTGACACGGAGGCGGTGGCCATTGTGCACGACCTGCTTGGTATACAGACGAACTATGACATCGGCTACCAGACGTTCCTAGATCAATTACAGCAGGTTGGGGAGGAGATGGGGCTGATGGAGCTCAGCGACTCGTCATTTGATGAGTATGTGCCACTTCAGGTCATCAGAGACTTCATACGGGACTTCATTGGGGGATTCTTGCAGTTTATGGAGGTCTTAGACTTTACGGCTCCGCCAACCACGTCGCCAAATATCAATCCATCGTGAGGAAGGGGATGCTGTTTTTAAACTTTGCTTGGCGGATTGCTGTGGCCAAACTCTCTATTCTGGCGCGCTAGCTGGAAAGCAGACTTGTTGGTCTCTCCCGCCTCGCCTCAAGTTCGTACGAGGACTGATGATCTACTAGTAGACTCTCTTCCAATGAGCGAGGCTGAAGACAAGACCGTGAAAACTTTTATCATAACTAGACCGGCTTGGACATTGTGCTGGATGGGCTGCTGCGCTTCATCAAACTGCCAGTAAGGCACGATGCGAAACTTGAAGAAGGATAACCGCAGTACTTCATTTAGGACGAGATGTCCAGTTGTTCTAGTCTAGAGGTTCCTTTATAGGAGACTTGTACGTGAAAAATGATCTCACCCGCCTTTGTGTCTGTGCCACGAAAGTGCGCATGCTCAATGAAGAAAGCAGTATGTTCATCACGCTGCTTAGATGCCGCTTTGTGTTACGGCTATGTAACTCTTAAATTCAACAAGCTCTCTCGTTCTCTTAGTTATACTTCCAGATTCTTGCAATGCAAGTCCATCATGGAGTAGAAGGTATAACATCTTCAGGGCCTTACCGACTTTAGAGTCTTTGAGAGATTAAAGCAGAAGACTACTTCCAATAAAGCAAATCCTGGATGTCTTTCAGTCTTGAGCCCAGCATCTTAAGCAGAGATGGGAAGTACAACCTTAAGCTACCACTGAGAATCCACCAAACGCCTTAATAGTGCTGCTATACGTAGGTCATACGGGGAAATAAAGCATCGTCGAAATCGAGTAGAAGAGTTATGTTACCGGACTCTCAGACGTGGGGCTGCTGCTGCTTGCCTTGTCATTTAACATAGTATATCATCCACTAATGAGAATCCCAATCCATCCTCATGAGGCGACACGGTCGTCACTATATGCCTCCTCCTCGCTCTTGCTTTAACACCACCGCTAATTGGTGGACAAGAATCTCCTATACAACTTGGCTACAGCTCAATTCCCTGGCGAATGTCTTGCCTCTCCACCTACTCTCAGACTGGAAAGGCTGTGTCAGTGGGCTAGCGGCTGAATAAGATCCGTGCATCATCATCATCTCTCCCTCTCCCGTGTTCTCAATCACGTCTTCACTTCTCTTGCGCGCGACTTTTCTATATCTGCCTCTTCTACAGTGTCCATAAACGCGTCTCATGGCGTCATCGATTGGAGAAGTAGGCACACGAGTACGATAGCAAATAGTAGAGGCTTTCCATTATAACAGAAGCAACAAAAAGCTCGCACTGGCGCTTGTTCGCAGGTTAATTAAAGATTGCGGTGCTGGCGGCATTGACGCTCGTCATCTGAACGGAGTGTGGCTTTCTGTAACAACAGCGGCAACTTCGGCCAAACTCTGTCTTCTGCTGCCTCCCAATAAAATCATCTGTTTCTTTCTGATAGAACCACTCACAAACTGAACTTCCCAAAGAGCTAAAGGTTGCTATTTATTACATGATGTAGAACCCGAACTACAGTTCTCGATTGTAGGCATAAACCGTGAACAACAACAACATTTTGGGGTGTACTTGGAACAACCCAAAATTCAAGCGAGAGAAAGGAGGAAAAAAGATGTGGGCGAAGTGGGATTCGAACCCACGCGTGCGAACACACCGCAACTTGAGTGCGGCACCTTAACCAACTCGGTCATCCGCCCATCTGACTGAGAGTCGAAGCCACACCTTTGGTCTATGTACCTGCCATAGAACAAACACCATTTATTCAATGATACGGTGTACTACGCTGTACAGAATACAGCGGGAGAGTGTGAGAGAAGAGCGAGGAAGAGGACCATTTACGAACTACACCAACTCTTTTGTCTTTTTCGGGGCTGCCCACCATTTTTTTCCCATGGAAAGAAACATACTTCATCTTGTTGTGTACTAATAACCTTTTGTCATCAACTTTGAAAGTATCAATGCTTCCGAAATAATCCAATTCGGCGTTGTGTTTGTGGGAAGAGCCAGTTTTGGGTGATAGAGAGCCAGAGTGCCCAAAGAGCCATTTCTGGTTCGGAGGCTCTCTTACTCCGTCCCACCTTCAATCTTCGTATCTCTTGCTCTCTCTATCTTGGATCATCCACTCTATCTCCCTCTTGAATGGATGTCCGTCTTCTTATCAATGGCTTTGCTCAACTCCTTCTCATCTCTGTCGCCCAAGTAGATATATTGACTACCTCTGTCTCTTCTCCCTGTTGCGTCTTTCTCTCTCTCTCTCTCTGTATCTCTCTCCCTCGTCTCTCTCTGTGTTTCTGTCTTTCTCTCTCCCACTCACTCTTCTTCTTAGTCTTTCCCACCACTTCAATCGCAAGGTCAACGGTTTGACATCTGCTGATGTGTTGACGATGAAGAGCTTTGAGCTCCAGATGCATCTTCACAAGTGCAGGCAAACATTCTTAGTATGAGCTCCTCTCTCCTGCCCAGTGGGCTGGCTCTATGCACTGGCGGACTACTCTTCTCTTCCACCGTATCGTATCTTATGGCTCCATTGCGGCTGAGATTAGGCCCTGGGCGGACAAGGGTTCTGCCTTTAGATAGGATAGCAAGATAACCCCAACCCTTGTGATGAGAGACAATCACCACCATGTTTGTTGCCAGTCTCTCTTACTTCTGTCTCTCTGCCTCCATTCTCTCTACTATATTTATCGCCTCTTCCCCCCCGCGGCGGAGACTCCATAATCTCCATTTTCTGACTGAGAGTTCCAGCCACCCCGATCTCAGCTTGCGTGCCATTCTTGCGCAGTCTGACGAAGCTGGCTCACTCTCACACGCTCTCGCTCCCAGTCCCGTCGCTTACACCTTCGGAACGGGGTTGCCAGACTGAGCCTTTGTTGGTGTCATTTAAATTTTCTCCCTAGCTGCAGACCTTCAGCAGCTTCGGAGTTCGGAGTTCGCGACCCAGCTAACAGCGCGTCCGCACCTTTATTCTTTTCTCTCTATCTTCATAACTTATCGTGCTTTCGCTGTTTCCAACTGAAGCACAATGCCGCCAAAATCTTTAAAATACCTGCTAGGCTTGGCCCTGCTGGCGTCCACAGCTGCTGCCAATCAATCTCTCTCCTGCTTCAACTACTCTCCATTTTATCATGAAGATTACTTTAACGGAAGGGTAGCAGAACTGCTCGACAGAGACTTCGCGACAGCCAGACGGCGTGGCATTACGTGCGTCAAGACGTTTCACACCGCATTTTTTGGCAATTCGGTCACTGATGTAGCTGCAAAGCACGGACTTAAAGTTGTACTCGGAGTTTTCATGCAGGATCCAAGCCTTCTGGGGGGGGAAGTAGACAACGCCATCAAAGCCTGCCAGCAACGTCCTGACAGTCTAATCGGTATCGTCGTGGGCAATGAGAACCTTAACGGGGGGAATCAGGGAGAGTTCTTCGCCATCATTGACAAGATCAAAGGCTCTGGCTGCAGAGTCCCCGTCGGAACAGCTCAAAAGTCCCCTACTTACCTGGACGGTACCTTCTCCAAAGAGTTTGCGGAGAAGGTGGACTTCATGGGCGTCTCTCTTTACTCTTTCTTTGGTCCTATCCCTAACCAGGAAAGACCCATCGAACCCATCAGGGGGCAATTAGATAGACTGAGAGGACTTTGGGAAGGGCAAGGGCACAAATTCAGAGCCACAGAGATTGGCTGGCCGACAGGTGGAAGCTTTGCTGGCAACGTTGGTTCCTTGGAAACTGGCCAGCGGTTTATTGATCAGATTGCAGGGCCGGTCTGTGAGGGGTATTTTGGCGATTGGATTGCCTTTTTCCAAATGTTTGATGAGCCCAACAAGCAAGGAGGGGAATTTGAGAGGCATTTCGGGCTTCTACAGCCTGACGGCTCTAACAAGCTTAATATTGACGTCCTGATCCAGTGCTCGAAAGATGCTAATGCTGTTGCTGCTCCTCCGGCGGGGCCAGAGGCTCCTGCACGTGGTCCTCCAGCACCTGCACCTGGCCCTCCTGCACCTCCTCCAGAGCCTGCACCTACTCCTGCTCCGCCAGCTCCCACTCCTGCTCCTCCGTCCACGACTCCCATGTATCCACTCGCTACTGATGCTCCAAAAGATTCCACTGAACCAGTGGTCGTCCAACTTCCCGGTGCTACCTTTACGCCTAGCCCTGCTGATGGTAGCGCCGAAGGCAATGAGGGCCCCGTCGGCCCGGTGAACGATGATGCAGATAATCAATTGGGCGGTGCGCAGGATGACTCTGACTATGAAGACGAAGGAGAGGACGATGGAAGCTCTTCCCTTTCTGTGATCGGTAACGACGGCTTGTCCGGCCCAGACAACAATGTGCCCTGCCCCATTGGCCAGCTCCCGGTCTCTGTTGAGGGCATTGGGACCTTCTGTACCGCTATTCCTATCTGTGTTGGTGGGATACCTGACGGCAACTGTCCTCCTCAGCAAGCGGGTCTCCCCAATGGCGCCAGATGTGCTATCGTGAAGACTGGGGTGGCTGGCTGTGTAAGCAACTAAGGGACAAGCCGGCTACCAACGGGTAAAACACACATAGTGAGCCATCAGACCAGTGTCTGGGGCCGTAGGGCCGGGAAGCTGCCAATGCTGTCCGTAGGGGTCGCTCTTTTTCCTATAAAGTTTAAATGAAAGCTCCAAGTAGAGTTACAGCATTCCTCCTCCCCAAGTGCTAGACTGAGATGATGTTCAAGGCTGAAGAATATTCAAGGCAGCAGTGAGCTTCTTCTTTGGAAGGCTTCTCTAGCCTTTCCGTCCGTTGAGCTGCTCAGTCGATTTGCCAGGGCAGGTGACTCGCAGGGTCTCCAGCATTTCCCTTCCTGCTAAATGCTTGTTATCTTCTGAACTAGCTTCTTTAACCTCTTGACCATAATCTTGGTGCCTCTCACCGTCTAGTGGTACGATAATCTCTAGCTGAGACATTCTCACTCAATTGCAATAAATTAGAATTAACTCCAGAGCTGTCAGTGGCGTCTACTTGTTGAAGAGAAAGTGCATGACGTCTCCATCTTGCACAATGTAGTCCTTCCCTTCTGATCTCATAGCCCCAGCTTCCTTGGACTTCTTCTCTCCCCCGTGCTTCACAAAGTCATCGTAGGAGATAGTCTCTGCTCTAATAAAGTACCTCTCAAAGTCCGAGTGGATCACCCCGGCAGCTTCTGGCGCCCGAGATCCTTAACAAGTGCCAAAAAAAAAGCGAAGTGCAGAATTAGGCGGAGTGGTCATGTCAAAAACAATGGACTTTCAGAGGGACAGTACGCTATTCAGGCCCGGGCGAGGAGAAGACACAGCCTTACCGATTCGAATGTCCCAGGCCCTTGCCTCAGTCTCTCCCACTGTGTAGAATGATTGGAGGTGAAGGAGACGCTTGGATTCCCTCATAACCTGCAAGGCTGAGAGTCAACAGACTGGGACTGAAAATTTAGGTTGTGCTGCGTCGCGTCTGACCTTAGTAAGCCCTGTCTCTTTGAGATTGAAGCATTCCAGATACTCCATCTGTGACTCCTCGTCGTCGAAGCCAGCTGCTGCTTCCTCCAGCCCTGCCGACACCACCAGGCAGTCGGAGCCAGTCCTTTCCGCCTCCTCTTTCACTAGCTGACAAAAGGCATTTCCATCTGCAGCCTCCTCTTCCTTGACATTGCAGACGTACAGTACAGGCTTGGCGGAAAGGAGTTGGAGGGAGGAGACGTCCTTCCTTAGGTCTTCGGGTACATCTATAGCGTTAGCAGGGATGCCCTCTCCCAGAGATGATGACAGGAGCTGAAGAGCTTCACGAAGCTGAACGGCGTCTTTGTCTCCCGATCTGTCAACATCCCAGATCCAGAGGGAAGAGAGCAGACGGATATCAGACAGCCCAGAAGCAGAAGCGTCATAGCCGTACTCGCAGGAATATTGACGACCAGAGGAAGGAGTTACCCTCTATAGATTCAGGCCATCGTTTGCAACCTAGGACGCATGTAGTTGAGTGGTCTTACCTTGCTTTTTTTGCCAGGTTGGTCAACCTCGATTCCACAGTCTGTAAGTCTGGGAGAGGCGGCCAAGCATGGCGTTAAGCGAAGGACGGTCTCTCTTATCACGCGCCCATCCCTGTGTGTCATGTCTCTCCTTCTTTAGCCCACTAGTTTACCCCGCTAGTTTCCATTCCGTTAGGGGCTTCTAATCTCTCTGTCCTGGTCTGGCTTCAATCAACCTCTCCTGGTTACTTGTCCTGCGTCCATCACGGAAGATTCACCCATTACGTCCTTCTGCCTACCTGCCAGTACTAGCTCCGAGCGAATCGTCTCCAGGTCCCTTAAGGGGTCTACGGTTGTCTCTACGTGGATAATATTTGGATCCTCGAAGCAGCGAATGACGTGAAGAACTACTGCTACTTGACGAATGTTCGATAGAAACTGATTCCCTAGGAACGGCGACGCATTAGTTTATGGGCTAAACGCACCCCGATAGCCAGAGCCTACTAAAGAGGTTATGACAGATAATGCACCGCTCGAGTCGGAAGGAATAAAGAGGTGATGGCCCATCGTAGCGTGGTGAGTCAGGGTCGAAAAGAAGAGGGACCGCCATCAGCAACCAACCTAAGCCTTCTCCCTTGTGAGCGCCTCTCACCAAGCCCGCAATATCTACGAACTCTAACTGCATGAATCAACGCCCCAGATAGGAGACAGAACAAGGGTTACGCCAGAGAATAGTGAGAGATTGAAAGAGGAGCCAGACAATAAGCACTGTAGACCAAGGAGGATAGTTCAAAAAGCAGATAGGCGCTGAAGAGGGCAAGGGATAGACAGAACACGGATGGAGAAGCAAGAGCTGGACACAAATGAAAGAGGCTCATCCCCAGAACCTATAGGAACAGAGAGGAAAGAAGTGCAGCCGACACCTAGACCGGCCAGACAATATATTGGCGGAGGCGCTGTGTCCCACCTGTGTCTCGACTACTCTCTTAGACTTCTCGATTTCTGCCAAGACGTGCAGCCGTGGATCCGGCACTGGCACCCGTGCTACGTTTGGCTCTATTGTGCAGAAGGGATAGTTAGCTGCTTGAGCTACCTGTACAGATAGAGAGTGATGGTGAGGACCAATCCAAGTTCGGCGTTCTCTCCCGCTGTCTCTCTATCTTGGTGTTGTTCGTGTCTCAGTTCCTTACATCTACTTGCTATTTTTCTCCCTTGCCCCGTCGCTGTCTCTCCATAATCGGTTCTAATTCTCATGCCGTCTTTCGTTTGCAAGCCCTCCCCTCCATGCTTCGTTGTCTCTCGCTATCCCTTTCTGCTCCTCGCATCTGGGTCTCTTCCAATGCCTCTTTCTCATGCGCTCTGCCAAGAGGCAACTTCGGTCACTTTGTGTGTTCTGCTTTGGCCTCCACCGCCTCCTTACCTGACTCTTCGTGAGTGCATTGAATAGCGTGGACTTCCCAACATTGGGCATCCCTACGATGCCGATGGGTCGATGATAGCCTCTACTTTGCTGAAAGACAGCGCGCAAGGGCCACCCCTGCGCGGCTCGGAGCAACCTCCTGGCGCCCGGAGTGGCAGCACAGAGTCGCAGCATTACGTTGAAGCAGGGCACACGATGATGAACCTTTCTTGTCAACGCGAGGGCAGAGAGGAAGCGCAAGGCAGCAGGAACGAGCGCTAGCCAAGCCGATATGCGAGAACGGCGTGCGGCACTGGCTTTTATAAGAGAAAGGAGAGGCCGCCCGCCAAGAAAAACTTGGGGCAAGTGGGAGGGAGGCGAAGAAGTGAGAGAGAGGCATTGACGAAGAGGTGATGATCGGGGAAGGGCAAAGTGCAGGAGGAGGAGGGACCACCAACAGTGCGAATCCATCATGGGCGGAATAGGAATAGGTGATAGGTCAATGTGCGGCGTAGCTGTTATTATACACACATTTGCTTTAGTGGTTATTCTTTAGATCAATCGGGTGGCTTACTGCGCTGACGAAGCGTCAAGGTTATTATGGCACAATCTGTCTGTCTTTCTCCCTTTCTCTTCTCTCTCTCTCTCTCTCTGTCTCTCTTTCTCACTCACACACACATTCATATGTTTCCTCTATGTTTGGGCTCTATCTGATCCTCTCCTTCCTTCTTTGTCAGCAGCAAGCGCGAAGAACGGGAGGATAGGATGAACTTGGCTGGGCCAGCTCCGGTTACTTCCTTCCTCGGCCTTTGTCTTTGTCCTTGTTCATATACTGCTCCTTAGGAAAGTTCGTGATGGCTTGCTCCCCATGATACTGAAGGGCTGCGAGATCATAGGCCTTGGCTGCCTCCACCTCGGTCTCATACAGGCCTAGCTCAATCTTCCTTCCTCCCACCGTGATGCGCGCCCTCCATTTCTTCTTGTCCTTGCGATAGTACGCACCTCTGAAGGGTTGGTCCTCGGCATGCTCGCTGTGCAAGACCCCAAGTAAGCCAAATCGTTATCCCACCTTCGTCCTGAAAAGAATCTCTCGCTCTGCTGCCCCTACCATGCGCGGAACTGATAACCGGACGTCTTCCGCCTCCTTCCGTACATTCTAGATTTTTCACTGCGATGTTCTCTACTTTTCTCTACCCTGTGAGAATCCTTTCTCTCTCTCACACACACACATTAAAGCTTCATAGAAACACTTCTGAATCTTACCTAGGGTCCTGATGTTTCACCAGTGACTCCTTCAACTCTGGAGGCTCTGGCATAGAACACTGCTGCTTTACGAGCTGATAGTAGCTTGCTGCGGATTTTGTTGTCCTCTCATCCGCTCTGATGGTTGCCTCATCGATAGCGTCCATGATAAAGGCTCGCACCGCGTCCATGGTGTGAACGCTACCGCTTTGAATCTTGTCTCTCAGTGTCTCTAAGGGTACCGACCACCAATATAACAGGAGCAGCGAGACAACAGCAAAGCAAGACAGGGGCCAAATGTCAGGACAGAAATGGACCGAAATACAGAGTAGGAGAGAAGAGTCCATCTCCGCATCATAAAGAGCCCACGGCGGCGGCACAATCTATTGAGAAGTAGGTCGTGGTCACGCTTCCCGATGACTTAAGATAGCCATAATAGACACATAGACACAAAGACAAACAATCGCCTCATTCAGGCAAAATAAGCAAGAAATGGATAAAGGCTCTTCCTCTACCACTGTGTGACGGCCCCCACCAACTTACCAATGGCCCTCGTCATAGAAGGAGCAATCTCTAAGAAGTTATGGTCGGTCAGATTGTTCAGTATGCTCTGAAACCACCGCCGTCTTCTGTTAAAGTTCACATTTGCCGTTTTCTTCCTCCGCGCCATGGTATCTTTGGTCTGCTGCGGGTATCTGGAGCAAAGATAAGATAGATGGCCTTGCCTAGTCAGGTTATGACTTACTTTTTAGGCGGAGCTCCAGGTTTGGCTTTGATCCAGATCTTCAAGGCGTTGTTGAGCTGTGCACGAACTTTGAAAGGCATTTAAGGAACTCTGCATCGTCCCTGAAGGTGAAGCTATGGCTCACCGGTTTCATGCTCTCGAATCAGTGCCTCAAAAGCTTTGATTAGCGTCGGGCTGACATTGGAGAAGATTAGAGACGGTAGAATAGCATGAGGCTTAGATGTGAAACGTACTCTGCATTTTCGACTACTTCCTTTAGTTCTGAGGCTACAGGGAAGGGCTTCACTGGATATAATGAGGCGAATGTGTCCGTCCTAAGCCGCTTGGTGGCCTCCTGTTGCTCGACAGCAGCAGCCTGCGCCCCCTACAGATGATTAGGCCCCCACAGCCGACCTAGATCTTTTACTGGAGGCTCGAAGACTACCAACCTCTTTACGCGTCTCATCCGTAGGAGTCTTTGCGGGAGAAGGCTCTGTAGAGTTTCTCGTCCGCCTCTTGTTGACGCTGTTTGTGCTATAATGGGCCAAGTAGGTCAAAAGAACAAGGGTTAGACTCATCTATCGTGGCTGTTGGCGTCTCTTCAACCAGTATAACCCCTACCTCATATTTCTCTGGTTGGATGGAAGAGCGCCAGAAGGCCAGGTAACCTCAGCTCAGCATCCAACGCCTCCCTTCCTGTCTGGTTGTATACTCTGAAGAGACTCCAATGCCTGCCAACCGAATGAAGCTATGAATCCCTCTGCCAGTGCTAGCTAACTGATAGTTGTTGAGCCTTTTATCGAGCTCCGCGGAGGATCTGGCGCTCCTCCAACAGCAACATCAAAAAGCTCCACACTGAGACTCAAAAATAGATAACCCAGGTCAGCACAATAACCATAATGGGGCTATTGGGCCTAGGAAGACTCACAGCACTCTAAGAAGGATAGGATCCAAAATAGGTTAACCCAGTTGGCCGATCCTGCTCTTCTTGCTTCTTGTGGCGCCGCCGCTGCGCGACTTCCAGGAGACAAGCGCACAAAGGAAAAAGTGGAGCAGGCTTGAGCTTCTTGTCTGGCCGTTCTCTCCTCTTTCTTTAAAGCACTTTTGGCTGCTTGGAGCTTTGTCGGTGCATCACCGCTCTATATGTGACTATGAGCTGCACTTTACTGACTCCAGTTGACCTGAGCATAAGCTAATTATACCTTCTGCCACTCTATGATATCCTACCTGCGACCTGAGATTGCGTAGGCTCTAGTCGTACTCACGTGTCACCGATCTTTTCCGCTTGTACATTGGAGGCGCTAGCATGTCCTCTTATGCGGACTGAAAGAGAAACACGAACCTCATTGGCGTCGGCGTAAAGGGAGATTGGGGAAAGGAACTGACACACGTGCTCACAGTTTTGAAGGGATTGCCTTTGCTCTTGACTCCCTTTGATCCCGCAAAGCACACCCTGAGTTATCCATCCTGACAGGATGGGGGACCTCTTTCGACAGTATGACCATGGCCTTGAGGAGGTGGGCGAGTTCCCGGCGAAACACGTTATCAATAACCTTACCATGATAGCCGAGGATAACATCGTCAGGGCAGCCGACATCGCAGACTTAATCATAAAGAAAATCTTCAATGTATGTACTCCAGGGGGACAGGAAAGGGTCAAGGAGGCAGTAGAGTAGGCAAGATAGGAATACCATTCGTTAGAAGCTCTCTCAGTATGAATCAACCAGCGACAGGGGAGGCTTGGGAGCGGTAAAGGAAGATGTAGATGACATCGAATACGTCCCAGGAGGGTTCTGCTTGGTGGCCTATGGTGCAAAGTCTACTGGGCTCTCTCCTTTTGCTCTTCTTCTCTCCGCCTCTCTCGCTTATACGCGTTGCTTTCTGTCTATGCCTTCTCTTCTGGTCTTCCTTTTTCCTTGAAAATCTTTGGTGTGTGCTGGTTATCTCTATTGCAGACGGCGCCAAGGCGAAAGATTCCCCTGTGTTACCTCATGGATTCGATACTTAAGAACGTGAGAGACGTGTACATCGGCTTTTTTGGCGCGCACATTGTGGAGATCTTCGACCACTGCTGGGAAACTGTAAGCCACTTGCGTAGTCTATGTTGGACGTCTACGATCGACTGCTGACGTCTTATTAACACATTTCCCTCTTTATCTTTCTTTGTGTGTCACTCCGGGCCCTAAATCTGGTGGTGCTTTATCTCATGGGCGTTGTCTACATAGTAGTAACTTTCCCTTTCCGCTGTTGTTGACCATTATCGTATCGCAAGCTAAGGAAGCATGTCTCTGTTTATCTCATGCACGTTGCTGCACGATCATCTATGTAGGTTGGCAGAGATGATGATAGAGCCAGACTCGAACGCCTCTTGCGGACATGGGAAGAGATGCGCCTTTTTTCTGACATGAAACTACGAGCAATGAGGGCAAGGGTGCAACAGGGAGTGGCTCAGCCTCTCGTTTATCAGTCTTACGCACCGCAGCCGATGGCTCCTGGACCTCCAATGGTGATGGGAAGGGGTCCTAGACCAGGGTTCAGGCCAAGACCCCCACCAATGCACCAGCCACCACTCATGCGTCCTGCGGCTCCACCGGTGAATAGGTACATTCTTATATCCCTTCCTCTATTCTACCTATCTCTCCGCCTAGGAGCTTTGTCTGTTCTAAGCTGATAGCCCAGCGACGTTTCGTAAGACTCTTCTGCTTATTGTTAGCCTCTGTCTCACTTCTGTAGCACGGAACCCGTTGACTTGTTTTATAATTTACCTCTCTGTACGGACAACGCTGCGTTCCCTCCTGTTATGCCCTAATCTCAATAAATGATAGATTGCAGGGCTTACTCACCTTCTTCTCATCCTCTGTCTCGTCGTTTGGGGCATTGGGCTTTTGCCCCTCCCTGCGACTTGCTTGACATCGCCCCTGCTAGGCCTGGCCCGGGTGCTCTGCCCCCTCGGTCAACGGAGGATGATGAGCTTCGTCGTATTCTTGTTCAACTGCAAGACAGCATGGGCATTCCTCCAGATACAAGGATGACTTTAGAGGAAGTGAGACAAGGCAATCCGACCCTTTATGGGCAGCTTCTACAGTATAGAGAGCAAGGTGCCAGCGGATCCCGCGCAGGACCTCCCACAAGAGGAGCTGGACCGGGACCTATCCCTTCGAGAGCTGGACACATACACCCCGCAGGAGCGCAAGGTCATCCTATTCGAGAGCCAGCTCCTCTTCAAGGTGAGCCTTCGGAGAACTCATTGCTAGAGCCTTTACCATCATGAGGCCTTTGACTGTCAGCTTGTTTCCTTGTTCTTAATGACTTCCACTCCATCCTACTCACCCTCCCCCTTCCTTTACTCCATCCTACTCACTCTTCCCCTCCTTTGTGGTGGCCGGCTACCGTCAGCGAGGCAGCCTGCAGTCGTAGGTCATCCAAGCCGTACCCAAACTCAGGTGTCTGCCTCAACAATTGGAGGTATGGGTATAATCTCCCTTCAAACTTCTTTTGCTTACTTGCCATACCGGCTGCTAAGTTCCACCTTGCTAGCTTTGCTGTTGCCAACTCCGACTTCCTACTCTAGCGTACTCCATGTGTCCTTCTTTCTAGATAGATGCGTTTCTAATGGGTATGGGGAGCAGCGACCGCGTCTCTTCCGCCAGCTGCGAACAAGAATTTGCAGGAGATCCTTGCACGGCTGAAGTCTCAGAAAGAGCAGAGTCAGATCGGGTCTCAAGCCTATCGTCAGCCTGCAGAGCAAAGGTTCGATGGGGGCCGAGTGATCAATGGTAGAGCGTCTGGTGATGCTAGTGGAAGAGGTCGCACTCCAAGTCCAGGGCCAAGCACAGGTCAGGCGCATCCGTCTCTTTTGCGACCCGCTTTCTAAAGCGGGTCTATATTCGTTGCATCTCTAGTACCTCCATCTCCTCTCTCTTGTACTCTTTTAACCCGGCCAAACGATCTTATTATGTTTGCAGGTCCAATCAAGCATACACAGTTCACACAGATCAAGAACGATAAAGAGTGAGTTTAGTGTGTCCTACAATCTCACAGAGGCGGTTCATGGCTGTCCCTGAGTAGCTTTAACCAGCCAATCTAGGGATTCTATCTACATCCATCTCATCACTTTTGTCCGGTCCATAAGCCACCATTGTGATTCTGAAGTCGCCCTTCCTTTTTTGACCCACTGTCTTCTCTGACATTCCCCAGCCGCCATGAGATTGTTATCATGGCTTTGTACAAGCAGTTTCCCCTGCAATGCGCACAGTGTGGGCTAAGGCTTGAGTCGAAAGAGAAGGTAGTGTATGACCTTCGTCGGACTGCTCAAATGCCCATCACTGGGTCCAATTATAAACTAGGCATCCGGGGATCGTCGGACCTCTCCATCGCCCTCCTGTTGGCATGCCCTCTGTACTTTCGTCGTATTCATTTTTGAGCGCTGTCTCAGCTTTCGAGCTCCCTTGGCCACTTCTGCTCTCAGATTTCGGTTTTGCTCCTTATACTCTTTCTCACTTCGTTGACACACTGCTGCCTGTATGTTGGCCAGCTCAATGATTCAATATGTTTCACTCTATTGTAGATGGCTTCACACTATGATGCGCATTTCCGGATTAATAAGGCTCGCCAAGAAAGGGCCCATGGATCCACCTCTCGGTCTTGGTACCAGCTTCTCCGGACCTGGCAGTCGGATTTCAGCGAGTTAGACGAGACCAGAGGAGAGCAAACTTCCTCCATATTTGAGAGACAGGATTCAGGTATGAGAGCCTCCCTTTATACTCTTAATCAGTTTTCCGGTATCGTGTAGCAACATCATATGGGAGTTAGCCCTTTATTCGTTACCACACTGCACATGCTGCGGGTTTTGGTACCTTCATAACGTCAGCTGTCTTTTGCTGCCATTAGGTGACACTCCTGAGGAGAACAAGTATACGAGCTACTGTGTTCCCGCAGATGATTCCATTACGAAGTGCCGGATATGCGGGTATGTCATTCTCATGTCGGTCCATTGAAAGAGGCTTGAGTTTTTTAATCTGGCCGTTGGACCGTTGCTGCCTCATCAGAGAGACTTTTGAACGCTTCTACAACGACGAAGAAGAGGAATGGATGTATCGGTAAGTTCACGGCTTGTGGAGTCAGGCAAATGGCATAGCCGGTCAACCTCAATTTACCTAAAGACTGAAAGCTACAGATCAGATATCCACACCTTGCGACGATAGAACCGCAGAGGTTCGAAAGATCGGACTGCCTCATTAATATTGCTGAAGACATAGAGCAAGACAGAAAGAGAGAAAGGAAGAGAGAAAGAGGGAGGGAGAGCATTAGAAGAACTGCGGGTGGGAAGGACCTGGGAAAGATCTAATTGACATGTTGCTAGCGGTGCTGTCCCAGGAAAAATTTCCAGTGAGACTCCTGGAGGACCGTCAATCGAGACCATATTCCATAAGCGATGCTCCGATGCTGTCCTCAAACATTCCACTGCCATCACCCAAGGACACCTAGTGCCTTGGTCGCCTGAGGCGAAGCCAGCGGGGCTAAGTACTATGAGTTGGGCTGATGTGGCAGAAGCTGTAAGAGCTTCACAAGGTGAGGACCCAACTGAAAACAGACGAGATGAAGCTGAAGGAGTATCTGGAGGGCCAGCGAGCGAAACAGACCCTGCAAGAGAATGAGGGACAGCGGGTGAAGGAGGAAGGAAAGGATAGCAACAGAAAAAGATTCTTTGTCTTATAGTGACTCCTATCGTTCTTCAGGGGTGAACGAGGACATTAAGGCTGAGCCTATCAAGGAAGAGGAAGGCATCCATCCGAAGGTTGAGATACCTCCACCGGAAGAGGAGCAGAGCGATACTAATGTGTCACCTAAGGAGGTGAGGACAGCCTTTTGCCATGTCTCTTTCTGTCGACAAGACTGAGCCTACCTCTAAGCAGGAGCCTACAGAGGAAGGAGGACCGCGAAAGAAGCGAGCCCGATTCTAAACATTAGTATTAAGTCCATAGGAACAGATCCACAGATCCCGGAAGCACCTTCCCATAGTCGTTAGCTCCCGCAGCCTGGGCATAACCCAAAAGGACCTAAAAGCTACTAACAGCCTTAACTATCAGGCGTATAGCCAGCAGGCATAGGACGGAATATGCCGGAAGCCCTCAATTGGAAGACTCTCCAGGGCTCTATCACACTTGGCGCATGGCTATAGAAAGAGGCAGCTCCTCACGGCGTGGTCAAGCGTCGCAAGAAGACGGCTTGTTGCTTGCGCTAAAAGAGGCTCCAGTCACTTGGGAGTGGTTAGGATCATAGTCAAGGATGATTCATACGATAAAGATTGTTATAGATGGACATCCAGGACTATCACTTGTTGCTTTCACGCTGTTAGCTCTGCGAGGAGGTTTTATTAAATTATCATGGGGTTGTCGACGGCGATGGTGGCTGCAGCCTGTCAGCACTGAATTTAATGACCATTCGGACAAGCAAGCACAACTACCTTCAGACAAGCGTCTGCAGGGACTTCGAGAAGTAGGAATCGAAGGTTGAGAAGCAGGACGAACACCACTTGATAAGCTTCACTCTATATGGCCTTCAAAGATCCAAGGCCGAGAATCACACCTCAACCGCTAATGGGCGACCTCAGCTAACAGCTTTATATTCATGGCAATGGCTTTATTTAAAGAGCTGTGACTTATTGCTTAAGAGGGCGGGTCCACATTCCCTCTGAGAGGAGAAGAACTAAGGCACATAACCAGCTACTGAGCACAGGCCCGAAGTGTCTATAAGGAAAAGATATGCCCAACGCACTGTCTGCTTATGCATTATAGCCGCGAGGCAAGCACAAGACAACGTAAGCACATTGGCACTTCAATATTTGCTGAAGTAAACCCCATTCAATCACGGGCGTCCTGATGGGAGTACGAATCAGCACATGCACCAAAGAGAGGTGTTACATCTTACAAATAACAGTGAAGGCCTCCTTATCCTTGACGCAATATCCATGGACACGAAGACTTTCTAAGACACATCTATTGATTGCTCTCCATGGCAATGTCAGCCAACTCTGTCCAACAAAATCCCTTCGCGGGGGGGTGGGGGAGAAGAACTTCGCTTGCTGCGGCAAGCAAGTCAGATTGACTACATGCGGTCTTCCTCAACCAAACGTATCCAGTCCGTTCTCAGACGCCGCTTCACAAGATGAAATGGCCGAGATGCTACAAAGAGTGGATGACAAGTGCACCTAGTTCTTAGCCATGACCTTAAGATCAATGCCTCAAGCAGAGCCACCAGTGCAGCACTGGATGATCGA
This sequence comes from Hyphochytrium catenoides, assembly GCA_900088475.1. Lineage (NCBI taxonomy): Eukaryota > Hyphochytriomycetes > Hyphochytriales > Hyphochytriaceae > Hyphochytrium > Hyphochytrium catenoides. The sequence goes on from FLMG01000355.1 coordinate 346,640, forward strand.
AGTGTATCAACAGGCACTATCAAGCGACATCTTTGTTATCTTAACAGGTCGCGCAAGTTGTCTCCTGACAAGGCTCTGATGGGTCTTGGTTGCGTGGCTTGTGACCTTGCAGTGGTATCTTGCTGAATGACAGCGGACGCGAGAAGAACGGCCAAGATATCTTTCCTGTAGTGCTGCTCCCCGTACCCTCACCACACATCCCACATTTTAGACAGGCCTTTAAGCCTAACATTTCTGGACCCCAGAGGAATGTCCTCTAATGTAAGGATCATAGAGACCCAGCTAGCCAGTTCTGATATAAAGACCCTCCTTTTTGATTCTTTCCTTTTAGCATGGAAAGCTTCCTTTGAATCCTTCCTCACTCTAGCTAGGGCTTTGAGTGAAAGTTCCGTAAAGTACGGAAAGAACGAAGGTTTCAGATTTTCACAAGAGTATGCAGCATCCACAACCCCAACCCAACTGACCCTATTCTGAATGTATTTGCTTACATTTAACATAAGTTAATGATTATCAGTGATAGCGTGGGTTCTGCCAAAAATAACGCCCCAATCCTGGCTCCGTGGCTGTCATCAGAACAGGAATCAGACCTTCCCAGATGATCAGTAAGCAAGGCACAGATGTTACTTCGCAGCTTCAAAGCTACTACTTCTGCTGCTGCTGCTTCCACTCTGTCTCTTCTATTGCTTTCCTCTCTTCTTTGCCCCACTCTTCTCTTCCTTTCCTCCTCTTCTTCCTCCCTACACTTCTCACCTCCCTCTCTACTTTCCCCCTGTCTCCCGCATTGCTCTCCCTTGCTTCTCTCCTCTCTTACCCTCCTATATCTCCCTCTATCTACTTGGAAGTCCACCTAAGAGCTACTCTCCATGTTTGCAGGTCTTTCAAGCGACATTCACTTTTTGCTCTCCCTGAAGCGACACTTGGACGTGAAGCAAGTTCCAAGCAAATCAGCTCACTATGCACTTCTTCAGACTCCTCAGCAACGTCAACTCTGAACAATAGTCATTCATAAGTTGTCTCTCCTGCAACAACACTCCCAAGAGCGCGGTTTTGCGCAGCGTTGGCGCCACCCTAAGGATCCTTTATAGAGCGTCTGAAGTCTATCAGCCACAATGACGGAGATGAAATGCAGATATCGGACGGGAAAGTGCAGCAATACACGAGCCGTCAAGCAGGACGGAACGCTGCACAACTTGTGCGAAGCACATAGACAAAAAGCTAATGAGAGTCAGAGAAAGCTGGACAGAAAGAAACAGGCAGCAAAGAACATGCTCCGTTCTCCTCCCTCTCCAGTGAAGAGCTCAGTGCAGCGGTACTCCCCTTATGATCAGAACAAAAGGATAAAACTTTCCAATGAGACGACTGCAAAGGCCGTCACTTCGAACCCAACATCCACGGTGAAGAAAGAGTCAACACCCCATACTACCAAGCGCGCAAGCTCTATTGTTGCGGCTTCACCTCAGAAGGAGAATCACATCAAGCCAGCTCTTCACACATCTCAACAGGCTCCTACCAGTAAACCTTTTGCTCACACCAGGAAGGACACGATTCTCACCTCGCGAGGACGGACTGACCTAATGGTCCGTACGCTGCCTGACGAGAAGTCAATGGTCCTCAACTCTGTGGCCCCAACTTATATCCCAGTTGTCAGTCCTGAAAACGCAGCAGACTTTAAGATTGACCGCTTCTTCAACGATGGCGTTTTTAGCTCCAGTACATCTCATTCTTCTCCAACCAGTGTCACTGCAACTCTCTCGGCACGTGACCTGGCAGTTATGGATAAGCTGGACTTCTGCTCAGATGATGGATGGGACATTCTGATGTCGGATCCTCTTCTTCTTTAGGTTACTTTCAAAAGGTGTACAAGAACTTGTTTCATAGAAGGATGATGGTGAGTCCGTCGAGGTCCCGTTTGCAGAATGCCATGTGGTGCCATAGAGAAGATTGCGGCCTTGGAGTAGGGTGGCGGCGCTGTGAATATGATGTGAAGTTTGCTAGTCCTCCCTAGATGTAGTCATAAATAGTCCCCTGTGTTTTATAAACCTTAACTTAACGATCCTTTATCTATTGCTGCTCGTTGCGAATGGCACTGCTGTGATATGTATGAGCCCCAAAAGACCAGTGGTGCGAGACTGTTGAAGGTTATTTTGAGTCAGGCATCCGGACTTCTTACGTCCTTTCAGAGGCATTCGAATAAACATTATGGTCGATAATGAACTCTGGTTGACCTACGACTCCCACAGTTGAAATCCCTATAAAGTTCTCCTACTACCAACGTGGTTGCCATCATAAACGATCATGAGGTACAGACACCAAGCTTGACAACAAGAGACTTAGACTCCACTGCTCGACAGAAGTTACACATCTCATACACACTATCATTCTTTTGCATCCACAAAGTCCTTAAAGTGCATGAGGATGATGAGAGTAAGGTCCTAATGCTTCTTCCTACCCGATCTTATAGCTGCCGGTTCGTATGTCTGCCTCGAGGCACATGCCTATCTTGTCTGGCTTTTCACCTTCATCTTCCTTGCGATTGAGCGGGCGGTGTGCTCATCAACAAACCAACGTAAGAACCTGCTACTGCTGCTGCTCAAGCAACCCCGCCAACAAGCTAGCGCCGCACCACAGTCTTCCACTGATGACATCTCCAATGACAGAGAGGACATACAATACAGTAGCAAGGTAGTTGAGGTTCCTGGGGGATAACTCAAGCAGCGGAATGTCACGAAGGTATTTGACTGAATCCAGTATTAGTCTCAAGTTAGCGTTCATATTCGTTATACAAGGTAGATGCAGCTTACACCAGCTTCTGAATAACCCCAGAAATAGCCTCGGTATTCCTTTATATCCTCTTCTATATCCGTGATCCAAACTTCAACCTGCAGGACAAAGAGCCAAGCTTCACAAGCTTTGCCGCCAAGCTTTTTCCTTCTGGAACTTCCGTCTGACGAAGGGACATGAAGACTGGGATCGCGCCTTTCAGCCTTCTCGAGACAGCCTTCAGGTCTCGTCAGGCCTTGCTTTTTATTCTTCTCCCTTCAGGATCTTCTTTCTCTGCATCTCCGTACCGTGCTTCCTCCTCCTCGCCACTCGTCAGCTGATTGTTCTTGAGAGCTGTTTACTTTGCTGGCAACCGTTACTTGTAGCTTCCTACGGCCTTTTGAGCTGACCTGGATAGCGCATTAACATCGGTTCTCGGTCCTCGAGATCCCTGTTCTTTCTCCTCGTTGTTGGCTCCTTTGGGCTCTGGGTCTCATTGGCGTAACAGACTTCTTCATAACGGAGAGTATGAAGGCCATGTCGTTCTGTAACATGCCTCTATTCAGTATCGGCGTCGTGCTGTTCGCAGGGCTACTGCCGCCGCCCTGTATGGGTGGGAGCTCGCCCTTGGACGTGCAATCAAGCTTGGCGGAGGTCCGCATTGAGCCTCCTAACGGCATGGTTGAAGACTTTCTTTTTGACAAAACAGCGCTTGAGCTCCCTGACCAAGAGCCGTCAGACGGTTTTTCGCCAAATAGTGAAGAAGCATTTCACGAGTGGCTCCGAGCAGGAGGCTTCGCCTTTCAGGTATCGATAGCGCCAGGCACAGCATCGTTTCTGCGGTAGATACTTAGCTAACAACTGTAACAGTCCATTGCGCGATTGACTGAAATGCAGGAAGGACGAGGACGAGGCATGGTCACCACGGGGCCTATTGCTAAAGGAAGCCCTATCTTTGTGTTGCCATTATCACTAGCAATGAGCAAACGCACCGCCAAACAATCCGGACTCAAGCCTTTCCTAGATGTTAACCCGGCGCTTTCGGAGCAGGCAGTGATGAGCCTTCACCTGCTTTATGAGAAGTCCTTAGGAAATGCTTCCGGTTGGGCCCCCTATATGGGGCAGCTTCTGGGAAGAGAGGATCTTCACTCTACTATCATGTGGACAGAGGTAGACAGGCTTGATTATCGGAACGTCATCAAACTTTGCTTACAACTGCCTTGCTCTGGATATTGCCCCTTCTACACTGTTACGAATTATTGTTATGCGCCCTCAAATTGTCCGTCGATGCTGTCTGTAGGAGGAGCTTGAGGAGCTAGCAGGCACACATCTGTATGATGCGACGATTGCTAGAAAGCATGCTCTTGACCGGACCTTCGAGCTGCTGGAACGGCCAATGACCATGACAATTCAAGAACTAGGAGGTAACAAGAAACTTGCGTTTCTTAAGGCCCTAAGGTGTACTTGCGTTTCCTAAGGGCATTAGGTGTAGACATTTGTAGGGTCTTTACCTCTTCTCGCGTCCTTGAGCTCGCATATTCCAAAGACCCTTTGAAACACCATGCTCCTCGTAGTCACAATTATTATGCTAACCCTATCCCTGTGTGAAGGGTCATTCTTTTCTCCGGGAGAGTTTACCAAAGACAAATTCTACTGGGCTGCAGCCACAATTTGGTGCGACTATGAGCAAGGCATAGTACCATTGACAGTTTTGGTTACCTCTTATGTTTGATCGTTGTCCTATGGGGTTCCGGCACCATGCATGTCCTCAAACTCTGGACGAGTGTGTCTAGTGACGTTTACTTGCTTGGAAGGAATGAATCCTTCTTCCATCCTCACCTAACCTTTCTCTTACTGCTTACAGGGCCTTTAGCACAAACCTTAATTTTGATGATGGGAAAGTTGAGCTGATGTTGATCCCACTCTTGGACTCGCTCTGGCACAGAAGTGGAGAGCTGGTATAGTGGCCGGAAAGATTCTTCCTTTGCGTCCGCTTCTCCCTTCTCTCAGCTCTAGCTCTGCTGGAATATTGGCTAATCAAAGTCCTCTCAGTAACTCCTTAGCTTGCTTCCACTTTCTCTCAAGAACTAATACGCAGTGAAGTTCCTTCTTGCGTTCCTTGCCTTGTCGTGGTTTGCTGTTACGCTTGTTCATCTTCTGGCAAATCGCACGACGCTCATACTCGCCATTAAGCTTTGCTGACGCTCTCCCCCGCGGTAGAATGGCCTCGTCCTCCATGAACAAAGCAACAATATCACGTTCTACGCAGCGCGGAACTATCAAGGCTCAGAACCGGTACACCTAATTGACGTGCTCTTTTCGCTCACAACCTTCGAAAGCAGATATCCATTGGGAATCCCATTGAGCACAGTTCGAGAGGATTAACCTTGCTAATTAACCTATTCTCAGCTCTTCATCAACCTTGGAACACTCTCTGGCTCAGGGAAGCTTCTGCGATATGGTTTGCCACTGCATCGGGATGACCCAGAGATGTTGGCCCTTGAGAGTTCTGTCAAGGACAGACCAGAGCTAAAGAATATTTGGGTCAAGCATCACTTACAAGAGTAAGAGCTAGGCTACAATGTTCATCCTAACCCTGATTCCATCGTCCTACCCAACCTGTCCTGACACTGGTCCCATTCTCTCTGTAGAGCTGATGTCACTATCAGGATGACTAATGGGACCATCAGCATTCCTGACGCCATCTTCACTGCTTATCGTATGAAGGTGAGACGGGCACTCTACATCCCTTCAGCTGCGGCCCAATGTAACAAGACTACTCCCGATCTAACCTTCCCCCATTTCTTGTTTCGTTCCCTCAGGCCCTCCTGCCAGAAGAGATAGAAAAGTATGAGGAAAGCGACTTTTCCAGCGGCTTCAGGTACCGATGACCGCCTTCTCCCCGTGCCAAGAGTGGGTTAGAAAGGAACTGAACTCCAATCTTATTTTAGTGTGGAGGTTGAAGTGAGAATGCTACGAACCCTTTCAAAGAAGATTCAGAACAAACTCAGCCTTATAAAGGGCTCACAGCCGGAGGTACTCATGTACTCAATAGACCAAACGATTGGTTCCCTATAAGAACTGTGTATCTTCGTCCCATCTTTGATATCCATTTACATGGTCGGCCCGCCCTCATCTGCTTCAGTTCCTAGCTTACAGCCATTCTTCACTCTTGTGTTTAGGACCTTGAGCTCCTGGCGTCAAAGGACAATCTGCCTTACCGCAAGCGGCAGGCCATCAGCTATCGGACAAGGGAGAGACAGCTTTATCTCGCTCTGAAGGAAAAAGTCCAGACCTTATGGGCTGACATTCTAGAGAGCGATTTGCCTCTCTGACTGCAAAGGGTCCAGTAGTTCGTCCTCTGTCTGCGTTGTAGCCTGTTAATTTGACTTCTCCTTTTGCTTTCCTCTCCTCATTCAAAGCAATAAAGCTGCAGAGCCTTCTCACACGCCTTAAAGGTGGCGTTTTGTTTACTCCCTCCCTTTCCCCTAGCCACCAACCGCCGCCTGATAAAGAGTCCCACAGTGAACTGTCTATTGTGAGGTGGGCCTGTAGTTTCCAGCACCTCAAACCTAGAACAAGCAACGTTAGCGAAGCTCATTCGTGCTCCGATGCTACTAGCTGCGACGACTCCTCCATTCTCCTCGCCATTCGCTTCAGTATACAATTTATCCTAAAATTCACCCTTCCTTGACTCTGCACTGGCACTACCTACGCTGCCCGCTAGTTACCCCTGCCCAATCAGTATGTACCATAGTTTAAGGTTGGCGTCTTCTCCGTTGGCGCTATTGACCGAGTCGAACAGCCTGGTCTTCGAGTCCAGCCACTCCTTCGACACAATGGCCTGTGATAGCAAGACTGAGATTAGGAATACGCACTGGGAGGCTCCAAAAGCCAAAGCAAGCACTTTCCCACCTTTCGTATCCGTGGGTAGAGCACTTTTCTGGAGAATTTTTCTACCGCTCCAAGTCCCTGTGCAGATGGAGAGGACAATTAGTCATAAGAATCGGAAGAGAGACTCACCAGCTCCCGGAACTAAACTCGTTGTCTTCTACTACGGCTCATGGTGCTGTAATGACCGCCGAGCGCTGTTGGCTTTCACTTATATCTTGGTGCAGTGCTCAAGTTGCGCCCCTTTGCACTCTAACCTCCTCCTCTATTTTCTCTCAGGCCCCAAACTACGCACTCACCTGGTCTATGTATAGCGCCGCCAAGAATGACTCGAAAGCGTCCGAGAGCATTCCTTGCCTCGCCTTCGTGTCTTCTTCTAGTACTGCTGACGGGTTGTACCTGATGTAAGGCACGAGTCCGATAGCGCTTGTGATAGCAGCCAGGCGGTTGTTATTAACCAAGGCCGAACGGAGGAGAGTGAGATGGTTCTCTTGGTGAACAGGGAAATGATCGTACAGGAATCTAGAAGATGAAGCGGACATGAAAGAACAGTCAGAGCTCTTTTCATCCTCGACTTCTCTACTCTACTCCTATTTCGGTAAGCCCCGCGGCGGCCTATACGTTCCAGGTCTTACTACTGTCATCCATAGCATGCCTACTTAGCACTTCACGTTCTCAAGTTGGCACACGGCGCTGTCTACTATGGTATCCCTGTCGCGAGCACCTGGAGATTATAAGCTGCAGGACCGCGTCGCCCAAGAACTCCAAGCGCTGGTTTTGTCCCAGGCCCATCACATCAGACTCAACAACGAAGTTTGGGTGAGTGAGGCTTTGTATCAAGAGTCGCGGGCTATTGAACTTGATCCCAACATCTTGCTCAAAGGTCCGGTACCTTTCACGATACAGAGCCAGATCAGACCCATTCAAAGAGGCCAGCGAAGGGTAGGGGCACCTATATGAGGGAAAGGAATGACAAGAACCCATGGCTTGCAAAGAAAGGTCGTCCAGAAAGCAGCTACAGTATAACTCCAGAGTAGCTGAACCCAAGGATCAGGATGTAAAGAGACCACAGGGTTGGACAGCGATCATGGCATGCATACCTTTCATAAGCTAGAGAGCTCCTAACTTCCTCTTCATCTTTATGCATTCCGGCTCGAATGGTCTTCAGTTCCTCGTTAGACAGCCATATAGACCGGAGATCAGGCTCCTGGGAAAAGAGAAGATCACCGTATAGTTTTCTGCAAGCAGCCAGCCCCTGAGATCCAGATAATTAGAGTTAGACACTTTCTGCCAGTCAATGCCACGGGCTGCATCAAAGACGTCACACTTTTGAGAGCAAGATGAAAGAAACCGCCGTTACATGTCGAAATGACGGTACCACGGAGACTTCCAGCACGCAGAACGTCGAAGGGACGACGACAAACAAAGCTTACCTGGTCTAAAAATAGGGCTCCAGCCAGCGCCTCTACGCAGTCCGCAAGCAGGTTCTGCTTATCAAACTTTGACATTCTATCAGATCGGAGTGAGCAGAGAACGTAGTCCTGGAACCTGAATCGGAGAGCGATATCGCATAAAATCTCGTTGTTGACAATCCCTGAGAGAGGAGACGGGTGTTTGGTTGGAAGAAGAGGGGGGAGGGGAAGAGGGGAGGAGAGTAAGCAAGCAGGAAGGACTCAGCCGGCTTAACTTCTGCAATCGACAAGCACAAAAAGCGAGTGCGGAAATGCCTGGCGGATCTGAGAACATGGCGTGGGCGAACGGGGTAGCGCGGACGTAGATGTATAGCATCAGCATGGATAGACTATATGACGTATGGGTACGGAGGAGGCCTGCTCGTGCTGCCCTACCAGCCCTAAACCGTGTAAGCCCTCCTTCTTGTTCTTCAGGAAGGTGAAAGTAGAGGGAAGTAGAGGTGATTAGCTCTATCACGGCGTCCCCTAAGAACTCTAGGCGCTGATTGTGCCCATCGAAGGACCAACGGAGATTGGATGAAGTCCAGCGGAGTGCCACCCGCGAATCTTCCTGATAGGTTGCCTGCACCCCTCGGGCCTGCGCACATTCTATGTAAGGAACTAGAGAAAGGAAATAGCTTCCCTCTCATAAAGCTAAGGCAAGGAGATAGCCGTAACCTCATGTGAGTTCCTCTTCCGCTGCCGCCTACCCTAGTGTCCGTACATGGGCCCTCTTAGTGCTTTCCTCGTTTCGTCACTTTGTGGCTAACTTTGCACCCCTAATGACTAGAGTGTTGACCGCTACGCCGACCACCACCACTTATGATTTCCTGACTTGGGGCTTTATTCGCACCTTCTGTTTTTCAGTTTCTAGTACATCTCTTTCCATGGTGTGCATCAACCGAGCTCTTTTGGATGTCCCTTCTGAGTCCTTGCCCTGAAGCAACAGCAGTGCAGCTTGGGCGCTGTCCATACTATCCAATTCGTTCTCCGCAACGGCCTAAACAACGTTGAATATCAGACAAGACCTAAGAGAAGAGGTTTCCTACAATGCAGATGATAGTCTCTATTTAACCCTATACCTTCTCAGCCTGAGGGTAGCGGTGTCCGACCCTCACAAGCGCTTTTTGGCCCTCGGGGGTGTTCAGGGACTGCATGCCTGTTGGGGCCGTTAGTGAATCCGAAAGAATGAAGAGGAAGCACGAGGAATCTTTGATTGAGGGACTAGGCTTAAATGGAAAGAGAAAGGGAGACGAGAGAAGAATGGTGGAGTGACACGGGGACGCAGAAATAACAATGCACCACCATTTAATTTGAGCATGTCGGAGCTAAGAAGACAGAGGCACCACTGCGCACCGAGTAGAGAGAAATGTGAATAATGGGAGAAGAGGAAGGTTGCGGAAGGAGGCAGGATAGGGCCAAGTACTCTTGAGTCACGACGACGTGAGGGAGCTGCTTAGAGGAGGTTTGGATTGGCAAGTTTTAAGAGAATGTGAAATGACAGCAATGTATGCGCACCAGCATCCACATAGGAAGGATGAGTGAACGCTTGTCTAAGCAGTGCCTTGTTTTTGAAGGTGACACCAATCTTCGCTTCTAGCTTTATGAAGTCTGTGAAGTTTCGGACGTAACGAAGTATAATAGGCAGAACCCCAGCCATCTACGCAGAGCAACAAATGGAAGGGCGGATAAGAAGAAGGTTACGAAGAAGTCAGAGAGAGCATGCTCACGGACGGGCCCATTGAGGCTCATTCACGTTTAGCATCGAGAGACGCGGGACAGACGAACCACTTCAAGGAGAGGAGGCTGTACAGAAAGGACGGTGTAGTCCAAGTTATGGAACAAAGTATAGAAAAGAAGCGCTCCGACACACTACCTCGGTTATATCGGTTCGGAGGCCCGTAAGGAAGCAAATTTCGCTAAGGAAACATTTTGAGCTTGCTTCTCCTTGGTCAGCATCAGGCTGTCGCTGATCTTCCGCCATCTTCCAGATCTGTTTACCCATAAAGTACCCCTTGCAGCCTCGAATCTGCAACTGAACGAGAAATAGAGCATGAGATCAC